>JASCZW010014469.1:0-22836 GCA_034211315.2 Aedes japonicus
GTTAGCTGCTAATATTAGTAGGTGTGCGTATCATCCATCCATACAATGTGAGTCAATACCTCAATTGAAAGACTCTTATTTTTTGTAATGGTTGTAATCTTTCAAAAACTCTTTATGACTGATATTTTCCTCTTTCGTACAAATAGATCTGAGCTCGTTTACGATTTGACATTCATATTTCCTCAATGAGATCCTTGATTTTTTTGTAAGTGTTGAAAACCCATATCGTAACTCAATACTACTGTTACAACTGTAGATCTGAAGTTTTAAACTCAAGTACATTTTGGATAACCAAGAACATCGCAGAAAGATCCTTAAATATTTAATGTTTATCAACGAGAATTTAATAATACGTATGCATTTGTACTATATCCTATAACAACGCTAATGGTGTAAAGCGTAGGCAATTAATATTTTTGTCCTGAACTTCTTCATTTTCAGGATGTTCTAGGTCGTCAACTAAGCCTTAAACTTATTATGTAGAACAAATTTGCCCAAGACAGTGTAAATTTTTATTCAGTCGGATTTTATACAGCCTCTTAGGGTCATGACCCATTAGACTTGAAGGGTTAATAACTTTTAAAGACAAGGCTTAATATTTATGAGCTTTCAAATATGATGAGACCTGAAATCGACAATGTTTTCTTAAAAAAAAATAGTAGAATATTTGATCGACTAGTTAAAACGAAATATTTTGATCAACGGTGGATATTAACGTTCAAAATCTCTTTTTCGTGACAGTCCAATGCGATAAAAAATATCTGTCCCAGTATACACAAGAGACGTTTCCTAATCAATGATTGATTGTATCAACTCAAAGCTAGAGCCACCTGATTTTCGGTGACAGCTTGTAGTGACAAGAGAGTGAAGTATCCCTTGAGATCTCTAGACCGTCCTGAGTTAGCCAGCAACAAAGACGAAAACAAACATCTACATCTTTTGCGAATGATGAAGGATCTCATTTGTAGAGGCACTCCTGTTTTACATTGGACAGGATTTCTTCAACCGACTTCCAGTATAATCTATTAAAATTACTGAAATCCCGTACAGATTTGAAGTTCTATATTAAATTAAATGTATTTCAAGGAAAGAGCTCACCCGAGGTTTTCATATGCCAATAGTTATCATCAGTAACACGAGCATCCATGTCCGTCCAGTGTGTTCTGAATTTCAAATCTGGTCGTTTGAACCTGCTGCCTAGATCTGCGTTGGTGTAACTGGAACTGTGTTACTTAATAAAATCAGCAAACACACGGCTTCAACCCCTGTTTGATAGGACATCTGTAACCTGGACACACCTTTTAAACCCAAAATCACTGGAGTTCAATACACAAAAGCACTGATTTGTTAGAAACTTCAAAGTTAATTTTTTCGAATGATTTCAGAAGGCGGAAGAGTCTCAATGACCATAAGAACATTTCTCTCCTTCAAAAACCTCCATATGCCAAATTTGGTTCCATTTTTTTGATTAGTTCTCGAGTTATGCATAAATTTGTGTTTCATTTGTATGGGAGTCCCCCCCTCCCTCTTCAGAAAAGGAAGGGGTCTCAAATTAGCATTGAAACAGTATTCATCTATAAAAACCTCCACATGCCATATTTGGTTCCATTTGTTTGATTAGTTCTTGAGTTATGCAGAAAATAGTTTTCATTTGCATGGGAGCCCCCCTTTCTAAAGGCAGGATGGGTGTCGAACTAAAATAAGATCCTTTCCCGGACCTAAAACTCCCTGCAATGAATTTGCATAGCGGTAGGGATAGTTCTCATGTTTGGTTTAAATTTGTGTTTCGTATGTACTGGTAGCCCCCTTTTCAGAGTAGAGAGAGGTCTTAAATTACCACCAAAAACATTTCTTGCCTTCAAAAACTCACCCATATCAATTTTGGTTCCATTTGCTTGATTAGTTCTCGAGTTATGCAGGAACTTGTTTTTCATTTGCATGGGATCCCACCCTTTCTAGAAGCAGGAGGGCTCTCGAACTATCATAAGATGCTTTCCCGGACCCAAAAACCACTGAATACAAATTTGCAAAGCAGTAGGTATAGTTCTCATGTTTGGTTGAAGTTTGTTTCATTTGTATGAGTGCTCCCTTTTTTAGAGGGAGGGGGCCACCATAAAAACATTTCATGCCTTAAAAACTCGTCCATTCCAAATTTGGTTCCATTTGCTTGATTATTTCTCGAGTTATGCAGAAATTTGGTTTCCATTTGTTTGAGAGCACCCCCCCTCCTTCCTCCTCATATGACGGAAGAGTCTCAACTCACCATAGAAACATTTCCCTCCTTCAAAAACTTCCACATGCGAAATTTGGTTCCATTTCTCTTATTAGTTCTCGAGTTATGCAAGGATTTGCGTTTTCATTTGAATAGGTTCCCCCTTTCTAAGAAAGGGAGGGTCTCAAATCAACATAGAAACATTTTTTGTCTTCATATTCCACCACATAGTAAATTTGGTTCCATTTGCTTGATTAGTTCTCGAGTCATGCAGAATAGTGTATTTCATTTGTATCGGAGCCTTCCCCCCCCCCTTTTAGGATGGGAAGGGGTCTCAAACCAACATAGAAACATTTCTTGTCTTAAAAAACCACCAAATACTAAATTTCGTTCCGTTTGCTTGATTAGTTCCGAGTTATGCAGAATATTGTGTTTCATTTGTATGGGAGCCCCCTTTCCAGTGTAAGGAGGGGTCTCAAACCATCATAAGATTATTTTCCGGCCCCAAAAATCTCTGCATACAAAATTTCATGCCGATCGGTCCTTCCGCTCGCGAGTTAAATCGTGACAAAGGAAACCCCAACTCATTTTTATTTATATAGAAGATTCCATGCCAATACTGCCCCGCTCCCCATTTCACAATCATAAACCCTTCGACCCAAACCAGTTCGAATAGTAAAAAATCCCCTGCTAACATCAATGATGGAGTTTTTTTTATAATTCCTTACATCCAATGATAAGCACTTCAACGCAGGGATGCCAGATATTTTTTTCAAATATCTGTGATAAAAATTTGAAATGTCTGGGAATGTCTATAAAAGTCTGTTATATTTTTTTAGAAAATTAGACTTCTTTCAACGAAAAGACGTAATAAGAGAGCGAGTTATGCCATTTTCGCTGTAAGTGTGATTATGTAAACATTTCTGCATCTATTTCTTGGATTGTATGTTACCTCCTGAACTTCAGACAAAACTCCTCATGAACTTCTTGGCAGTCGCTTCTTATTTTCTCCGCCATTCATATTTTAGCAACCAACATTACCTTCCAGAAACATTTGGTAAGTTTTTTCTTAAACATAGTTACCTTCCTAACTTCTGAAAAATTTCCGCAAAACTTTGGAAAAATACTCTCCAGAATGTCTTGGAAAATCTTCTTAAAGGTGTAAGAAGTTTCATCCTGAACTTCTGAGAAGTTCTTTTCTGAACTTTCGAGATTTTCTCTTCTGAACTTCAGGGAGTATTCTTCTGAAATTCGGGGATGTTTGTTCCTGCGTTTCTGAGAAGTTCCTGCTTGAACTACTAGAAAGCTCCTCTATATTTCTGGAAAGTTTCTTCCTGATATTTATCAAAAGTATCTACCTGAACTTCTGGGATTTTCTGAACTTTGAGAAGTTCTCATTCTGGAATGCTGGAATGTTCGATTCGAAACTTTAGGGAAGCTCTCTAGCACTTCCGGGTAGTTTTAACTAAACTTTTGGTCTCTTCAGAACTTCTGAGAAGTCCTCTTCTGAACTTCTAAGGAGTTCTTTACTGAATTTTTGGAAAAATTCTTTCTAGATCCTACAGGTAGTGCCCTCTCTGGTAAGTTTCTTTCTGAAATTCGGAGGAGTTTTTTCTTGAGCTTACTATTTCCAAACTTCGGATTGGTCCCATTCTGAACTGCGAGGATTTTTTTATTGAAGCTTTGAGAAGCCGTCTCCAAAATTTCTAGGAAAATTCCCTTAAATTTATTCTTGAAGTTTCTTTCTGGACTTATGAACTTTTGGGAAGTTTTCTCCAGAGCTTTAAGGAAACTTTTGGAAAATTCGTGTTCAATTTAGAAAAAAATACCCCCAATGTTCCTGGAAAGATTCATTCTGTTCTCTCTAAAGCATTTTGAATATCTTTATTCTGAAATTTTGAAATGTTCTCCTCTGAGCTATGCAAAATCTGCCTAGCACTTCCTGAGGACTTTTTTTCCTGATATTTTGAGAAATTATAGGTAGTGCCCTTCCTGGTTAGTTCCAGTCTAAAGTTTGGGGCTGTTTTTTTTTCTGAACTTCTGGGAAGTTCAATCTTGAATTTCTGGAAAGAACTCCAAAACCTCTGAAAAGTTCCAAAGAAGTCCTCTCGCCTCCACTTCTTCCTGAAGCTCTGATAAGTCCTCTCCTGGTTCTTGGGGAAGTTCTGATAAGTATGGTCATGAACTTTGGTAATATTTGGTCTTGAATTTTTGAAGGTTCTTCTTGCTTAAACTGCTTGCTCCCAATACTTCTGAGAAGTTTCTACCTGACCATCGGAAAAGTTTTTATTTTTTCGAGGAAGTCTCTTCCTCGGGAATTATCTTCCCGAAGCTCTGGGAAGTCGTCTTCTAAACTTTCCAGGATGTACCCTAAATTGTGGGTCTTTTCTTTCTATACTTCTAGAAATTCAGCACTAATTCTGAGATATATTTCTAAATCCCTAGTACAAATGTACTGAAATGATGCATTTAGTAGTACTTTGGAAAATTCAGAGTTTAAGATTTATTTCAATAGCTCAGAACTTTTACTGTTGTTCTGTCCCCCGAGTAGCAACCAACTGGGCTTTAGAACAACAAACTCAGCAAACCCTTTTACGGTAAATTTTTAGACTTTCGTTGTGACTTAATGACAAAGGACCAATATTACCATCGCTTTGACTATAATTTTTCACATGGGATTGAACACTGTCATACGTAGGGACTCCATGTTACCTCGGAAAGGGCCTATACGATACTTATCTCCCGGCCCATTGTGTCTTCAAGTGGCCCACTGCTTTCGTTTCTTCAAGGATTTCTACTTTAAATGATAGCTACGATATTAAAAAATATGCCCAACAAAGCTTCTTTCCGTATCTACAATACTGTTCAGATCCTTGTACGTTTTAAATCCAAAAGTCAGAGAATACCTTTACATGGAATTTAAAAAATATTTTAGATGTCTGTAAAAGTCTGCAACATAAATAAAATGTCTGCTAAATGTCTGCATCGTTAGAAAAGTCTGCAACAAAAAGGAAAAGTCTGCAAATTTACAGACATCTCTGTGAATATGGCATCCCTGCTTCAACGCAGTGTAGTATAAAGTATAAACCATTTCACTCCACCATTTCACCCACATTGATACTAATTTTCCCAAAACAAACTCTATCGACCTTGTTTGCTCCTCGAGAATCATATTAATGTTATGTTTTTCGATCTTTATCTACTTTTTTCCAACAGCCACAACTTTTTCCAGCTCCAAGTTAACGACACATTCCTCTCTCCAACTCATCACCACGTGCTTGATAGAGAATCGTACCTTGCCAGCTCAACTTTAAAACGGTTGAAGCATGGAATTCCAATCATACAATGACAAGGCACCCAGAGATAGAAGATGGATTACAAATGGTCTTAAGCCACCCCTTCTGAGGAAAGGTGCCAGAAACTTGCCAGCAATTTCTGCAAACTCTTCTTTTCCCACTGCCTCGTCGATTTCGCCATCGTCATCGAAGACAAAGTTAGAGGATGGCAATTTTTCCTGCTGACAGTAGTAGTCGCATCAGGCAGTAACCGCCATGATTGGATGGGAATTCTCGTTTGTCACAAAACTGCGCTGGTGTGAATGACCACCAGCTCCTTCCCCGGGACGAACGTTATGGCCATTACGAGCATCGTCTAGTTTTAATGATTTTCTCAGAAACATCATAACAACACACAGCTCGCTCGGACATATGTACATGTTTCCTGCTGTGTTTGACATTTTGTCGCTCTGCTCGGTCGGTTCTCGACCGTCTCTGGTTTGGGCGAAGTTTACAGTTTAATTTTAACTGACACAGACAGGCCTGCAAGGACTATGACTTTGTTCGGCTGGGTGCTTAGGCAGAAATCGTTGCTCGAATAACAACTCATTTTATCAAATATCACCCATTTACAACAGCCATCATCTCCGAGACCATCGATCCGATTATCGTTCTTCCTCTTTGGGCTTGTGTTCTCCAATCGTGACGAGACTACGATAGGTCATCACTGTCTTTCTGTTACGCGCTGCACTGTGTTGTGTCCGATGACGAGGTTTGGAGAGTTGACAACGAAATGGTAGACAGCCTAATTTACTGACTGACCTTGTTTTACGATTATCCGGCGACGGATGACATGGCAGTGGGAATCCGCTTTGCCGTGACTAACGAGAGCTTCGGCAGGAGATTACCAGACGTGGGACGGCTCTGTTAGTGCGATTAGCCAACGATCGACGGTTGAATCAAATTTGTAAATATTGGGTAAGTGGAATAACCGGTGTAATTTTGTTCGCATAGCAAATGGCAGGCCATCGGAGCCGATTCCATGGAACGGAAAGTAATTGATTGCTTCGAGGGGTTGGTTCGATTCTCGTTTATTGCCAATCCAAACCGACCATCATCCGGCCTTTTGGCTATGCAATTTGACGAAGAAGAACGCTCGTAAAAAAAAAATGTAAAAACCCTTCCGACACGAACTTCGTTTGCTGGCAAAAATGGCAAACATGGGAATTCGTGCTCGATTTTTCTTGTCTTTTTTTTTTTGTGGTGCGGCCATTCTTCTTGCGACGGGGGAGGCAACGGGGAGGGAAGTTTTGGGGAAACTTTTCGGAAATCGTGTTCTTGTATAATTTATTTTCCGGAATGCATTTCTTCTCGATCCAGAAGCTGCACTGACTGGGCGATGGTTACACACCCACTCACAAAATCACACATACTAACAAACATGGTTTTGCTTCTATAGAATGTTTGCTTGGCTTGACATTATGGCCCCCGAGGGGAAGACATCCGGTATGTTAGTTATGGGAGTTTGGGTAAACTGATATAAATTTCACAAAATTCCAACACAGAAGGCTGAGAAACATGTTTCAGTGCCGGGATATTCGTTGAAGTAAATGGAATATTTTTGTGTGTATGAATTCACGAAAAATTGCTCACACAAAAATGATTACACTCACGTTTCATTGTACTCAATTTTTGACTACAATTGTATACTATCTCTTTTTCTCTCACGGAAATGTTTCTCAATTGTATGAGTAGATCCACTTTTTACGAAAATTTAGTAACATTTCCGTGAGAGAAAAAGAGATAGTATACAATTGTAGTCAAAAATTGAGTACAATGAAACGAAGGTATACCGAAATTCGGTCTCTCCTACTGGTTCTTTTCAGATCTTGTTGAAAATGAAGTTCATAAGCTACAGTAACGGACAATAGAATAAGCCAAAAGCCCGATTTTCATACAAAATTGTCACGTTTAGAGGTTTTTGCCTCTCATTTTCCCGTCAAATAATTTGGCTGGAATTTTGGTTGTATCTTAGAAATAATTTCAATTTTCATCTGTAAAAAACTCAAGATCTTACAGTCAACACTTCAGAAGCTACAGACACCACTTGTGATAAAAAATAAGACCGACTTTTACACCCCTCACCACAAGTTACTTCTAGACTACACCCGAAACTTCATCTCTACACTCAGTGAAATAAACTTTCGGTATTCATATGATTGCATTAGACTGATTCCACGCCAAATCGGTCGGTCACCAAACTCAACTATCTTCGATTTCGATGAAACTTGGTACACGTCTTCGGTATGTTGAAAAAAAAAATCCACTGGTGTTAAGATTATTTGGATTCAAGAGTAACTTTTGAGATGGGTGTATGTTTTTTTTCCAACATTTTACTTGAAAAATCGTAGTTCAAAAACCATTACATTTAGAGAAAAATTTTATATCGGAGAGTTGTAGAGAACTAAAAAGGCTTTGTAAAAAAAATGTACACTGAAAAAAAAAATTTTTTTCATAAAGAAAAATCGAAAATAAATACTAAAAATCAAATATAAAAAAAAAACATATATTTAATATTTTTCAAATTTGTTTTGTGGAAATTTGAGAAAAAAAAGAAACGTTTTGAAAAAAATTCTAGGATGGACGCTCTTATAATAAAAAAGTTTTTCGAAGAGCGAACTTTGGTGCATATTTCAAATTTTGGTTATTCATTATTATAAATGAAAATTAATTATACAATATGATTTTGGAAATCATTAAAAACAATAATAATCATAATGATAAATCACCTGAACGCAACCGTTTTCGAGATTTTTCGGATTTTATTTCAATAGAATGAAAAAACCTCAGAAAATTCGCTCTTTTCTTAAGTTAATCGAGATTTCCACCAGAAATGATAAATTTTCCAAGATCTTCATATTATAACGTTCACATTACTCTAATGTCCTCTTTTCTTTTGATATCAGGATGATAAGAAGACTCATTTGAAAAGAACAAGATAAATAGAGGTCGGGTGTAGTGTGTGAAAACTACACTCCGAACAGTTCGGTGATGTAGCGATGAAAGTAACACATATTGTTTAAGGTAGGTAGACAAATAGCAGCTATAACGTATGTCAGGTATATCTTCTCATAAAAAAAAAACAGCTAATGTACGCTGCCTGTAAACTACCAGAGATGTTTTATACCTGCATTTCCAAAGGTACCACAGCCAATATATATGCTCAAACATAGTCGCATTCATCAGTAAAATCTATCTGAGTGAACTGAAAATGGAGTTTAACATGAAGAAGTGTTGTATGCCGTTTCCCACTAAACGGTGCTCAAAAAACCTTCGTAAATTAACCGAACAAAATGTCAAAAAACTCAAGTTTATGGGCAAAACACATTTGGACACTTCTTTGATGATTTGTGATAATTGTCGTTTGCATTTAAATAGAACGGAACAATCCCATGCTGCAATTTCGGAGCCTAGTGAGAAACCATCAATTACTAACATTATGGATCCACAACCATCTACATCACGGCAAGTAGACTTGTATGGTCTCGAGGAAACGCCATCGGCAATATCATTAATGTCAGTGCCATCTGATAGCAGTGTGCAAGATTATTCAAGGCGCCATAATATTGAGCTATTTAACAAGGGCGTAGCTGGAATCAACGTTTCGCCAATATCGGCTAATAAGTTCCTGAACGTAAATTATGCCCGCAAAAAGTTCAAAGATGTTTCAAACGGCATTCGGACACACACATATTTGGGGATCAAGCGGAGGAGGATGACCTGGAACAATTGAAAGTGAAAGCAGCCGAATATGACGAAATAATCGCGCAGCTAAAGGACCGGTATGCTGATCCAGAAACTTCGAGGGACGATCAAGTAAGGATACTTTCGGTTTTACCACAATCTTGGACAAATCAAAGAGTAATGGCAGAATTTGGAATAACAAACAAGTACATCGTATCACAAGCTAAATTCCTTGCAAAGCACGAAGGTGTTTTAGCTGCCCCTAACGAAAAGCTGGGACACGGTCTGAACCCGGAAATAAAAACCAAATTTTGCAATTTTACGACAGTGATGAGATTACACGAGCAACCCCTGGTATGAACGACTACGTTTCAGTGAGGAGTGAAGGTAAGAGGGTCATTAAATTTCAAGAGATGCATCAAAATGCTGTTGGGTTTAGCTCTTTTGCAGCACTAAGACCAAAGCATTGCAAATTACTTGGCAGCACAGGTTCTCATAACATTTGTGTTTGCACCATTCATGAGAACATTAACTTGATGCTTCATGGTCTTAGAAAATATTCATTCGAGAATGATTATAAATTGTGTTTTGAAGAAATATTATGTAGCTCATCAACTAGAACTAAAAAATGTTACCTCCGTGAATGCGAACGATGTCCAGGCTTTTCAGATTTTGGAGAGTAGTTTAACAGACAAATTAGAAAAACGTGGTTTAGTTGAAATATCTTTTGAGCAATGGATTTCAACTGATAGATGTAGTTTAGAGACACTTGTTAAACCAATTGATGAATTTATTGCTTATTTTTGTGAAAAGTTGGAACAATTAGTATCCCACGATTTTGTCAAATCTCAGCAGTCTAGTTTCTTGAGAGATTATAAAAGTTGTCTTAAAGACGGCGAAGTAATAATAATTTGAGATTTTTCTGAAAATTATTCATTTGTTTTTCAAGATGCTGTTCAAAGTAGTTATTGGAGTAATGAGCAAGCCACTATTCACCCTTTTGTCATTTATTACACGGAATCTGGAATACTTAAAAATATCAGTTTCATTGTTATCTCAGAAGTGTTGAAACATGATACAATTGTGGTGCAGGTGTTTATTTCAAAACTAATAAGCTTTTTGCAAACAAAAATTAGAGTAAAGAAAGCTACGTTTATGTCTGACGGGGCAGCATCCCAATATAAAAATAGGAAGAACTTTGCAAGCCTTTGTAAGTTTAAAAAGAAATACAATATTGATGCTGAATGGCATTTTTTCGCAACATCCCACGGTAAGGGACCTTGCGATGCAATTGGTGGTACATTAAAACGAATGACAAGATATGCAAGCCTTGCTGTACAACATGAACACTCCTATAAAAAGTGCATTAGAGTTATTCTGAATGGGCGAACCAAAAAAGTGATGATTGTTTAACAAAAATGTCGTTTTGTTATGTATCACATGAAGAGTATGAACAGGGGGTAGCAGAATGGAATGAAATTTACCGACAGACTAAAACGATTGCAGGTACACAAAAGTACCACTCATTCGTTCCAATTTCAGAAAACGAAGTTTTTGTAAAACTGTTTTCGAATGACGAAGAAGGCAGGATTCATAATATATATAAAAGCAATCAATAGTTTATATAATGTTTATGTAATATTATCAATGACCGAGACTAATAAATGGTATATATAAATATAAATCCAACCATAATTCATTATTTTTGTCTTATAACTTTAAGTGAAGCTTTTTCAATCGACGAGCTGTTAAGAGTAAGTAAGAGGCACATACATGTGTTTTAAAAAGGCTAAAAACACAAGAAAAACAATCGTTAGCTATTGTTGTTTTAATATCACGAGTAATTTATGAAAAGGGCGTATTTTTTGAGGTTTTGAAATTTTATTGAAAGAAAATCAGAAATATCTTGAAAACGGTTGCGTTTACGTGGTTTATCATTATCATCATTATTGTTTGTAATAATTTCCAAAGCCATATTGTAACATCAAAATTTATTTATAAGAATGAATAACCAAAATTTAAAATATACACCAAAGTTCGCTATTTGAAAAACTTTTTTATTATAAGAGCGTCCATCCTAGAGTTTTTTTAAAACGTGTCGTTTTTCCTCAAATTTCCATACAACAAATTAAAAAATATTAAAAATATGTTTTTTAGATATTTTATTTTTAGTAATTATTTTTGATTTTTCTTGATGAAAAAAAAATTTTTTTTCTGTGTATATTTTTTTAAGAAAGGCTTTTCAGTTACCTACAATTCCCTTGTATAAAGTTTTTCTCTAAATGTAATGGTTTTTGAACTACGATTTTTCAAGTAAAATGTTGGAAAAAACACATACGCCCATCTGAAAAGTTACTCTTGAACCCAAATTATCTTAACACCAGTGGAATTTTTTTTTCCAACGTACCGAACTCATGTGCCAAGTTTCATCCAAATCAATGATGATCGGGTATGATTTTTGGGATTTCCGGCACATTCTGGATGGAATCCCGCATTAGGATTATTTGCAATCAGAAATCAGTATTAGTTCCATAAACTGATCTTATGAAATATGTATATTGATGCTGAAATAATAAAAATATGTAGCTCAAAGAGCTTAAAGTTGTACAATAACAACGTCGTGTTAAACAAAATCTGTTCATAAGTCCGCCGTATGGAATACCAAAGCATCGTTCATAAATTGAAGCTTATGAAATTATTCAGTGTATTGGTTCACGGGAAAATGAAAGACAAGCCTAATGAGATGATGACCATCGTTATATTAATATATCAATCTAAGGTTATGCACAAGAAAATTATGTGCAATCTGACGGGATACGGCGTAGTTTGAAGATAAAATTTTGGTCTATGAAATGTTTTTACGTAGAAAGGAAAAGAGAAGTAGGCGCTTGCTTCGAGTGAATGTATTTTTCACTTACAATCATTTCGTTTTCCGTAAATTGTCATAGTTTTAAAATTCTTGTATTTATCACAAAAAGTTTCCCATTGGCAAGAAAGGAATTGAATGAAAAATCAGAATCAAAGCAGTACCCAACTAACATTTTTCATTAGGTAAACGCTTCATTGGCAATACGTATACAACGTTAAACTGAGTAATGGCTAAGAAGTGGTTGCACAAGCGTCCAGCCAATATTTTCACAGGCAAATCTGGCGGATCTACCCAGCTTCATGAAATTGCGAAATGATAGCAAGAAGCGTGTATACTCCTTTTAAAAAGTTAGTATCACCACCCATTTGCAGCTTCTATGTTTGATAATTATTCTCTTAACTTTTTCGCAACTTGTATACAGCTGATACTCTGCTATATATACGGAAAAATTTTTTACAGCTTCATTCCAACTAACTGAACAATGTTCAGCGCGCAAATGGTAGCTTTTGTGCAGCCTTTCGAAAACCCGTCATGAATCGTCGTTCTCGCGACACTCTGAAGTCCGAAAAGATCATTGCACGATGGCGTCATCACTGCATTTATGACATTTCACGGAGCCTCTTTACCCGGATTTTAGAAAAAAATTGGTCTGATCGGTTTGAGATTTTGTTCTAATTTTTTCTCATTGAAGTAAAATAACCGGAAAACATTCACCAGTGCAAATGTTTACACCATGTTCTGAAACGAATCGTATACAATCCGGAAAAAGACAATGCAAAATTTTGCTTCTTCGGTTTAGATTAGACCTTGTAGACTAAAACTTCCTGAACTGTCAAACAAGTGAGGTTAACCTTTATGTGATCGACAAAAAAACACCTTTAAGTGATCGACAGGGTACCCGGGTACCCACCAAATTCAAATGATTATAACTCTGGCTATTATTGACCGATTTTAATTCTTTTGGCACAGTTAGATTCCAAAACTCATTGGCTGCAGGGAAATTAGCAGCAATGACCATTTGAATTCATCTGGTTCCCGTAAATCCGGGTTACCAGGGCTGTGGTCCGGTACAGAGGCACTATTTGGAAACAACTATTAAATTTCCGGAAATGGATGTCAAAATCTATGGAATAATTTCAAGAAACCATTTCTATTCCATTGTGGGCAATATGCCGACTTGTTTCTGCAATGGCCATTCTGTACAAATTCCGAGCCGAGGCTGAACATATTTAAAGAAACCCTGGCAATAGTATCAAAATTAGAATTTCTCCAGTGGCTATTTATCAACGTTTAGTGTCAAGGTCAAGGTTTCCTTCTTAAAATGTTCTACCACTGGACCTGACGGAACCTGTTCCATTGACAGGTCTTAGATAAATCATCAGATAGCCACAAAAAACGTTGAGAAATATCATACTGGAGAAATTTTATGAATTTTGATACTCTGATACTACTATTGCCAGGGATTTCTACTAAAAATGTTCATGGCCCCTCGAGGTCTCACGGGAACCTGTTCCGGATTGACCGGACCGAGAACAAAGCATCGTATGGCCACTAAACGTTGAGAATTATGCTACTGGCGAAATTTCATGAATTTTGACAGGGTTTTTACTGAAAATGTTCATGGCCACTCGAGGCCCTACGGGAACCTGTTCCAGAAAAACCGGTCCGAGAACAAATCATCATATGGTAGGGAAATATCCTACTGGCGAAATTTCATGAATTTTGATACCCATATTGCCAGGGTTTTCTACTGAAAATGTTCATGGCCAATCGAGGCCCCACGGACCCTATTCCGGATTGACAAGTCCGAGGAGAAATCATCAGATTGCCACTAAACGTTAAGAAATATCGTACTCTAGAAATTTCATGAATTTTGACACATGGCTTGCGACACATAATTTAGCAAAGCTTGGTCATGAAAATACGTTTGCAGGATTTCTTACCATATTGGCCACTTAAGGAGACCCTGTAAGATTCAAGTTCCTCCGGAAAGTGGCCATATTTAAATGTTTTCGAAATCTGGCTTGCGACACATCAAATTTCATGATTTTGAAAAAAATAGGTCTGCGGAGGACATTCTGAAGATTTCTGACCATGCTGGCTACTTAGGAAGGCTCTGCGAGATCCAGATTCAGCCTGGGTGGAAATGGATATTGGTCCAAAGACAAAGATGTGCAAACTCATGCAGTTTGATATGTCACAAGCCAAGTTTTGGTTACGATTCCAATATGACTACTTTACCGGAGGAACTCAAATCCCGCAGCACCACCCTAAGTGGCCAGTATGGCCGGACACCCTCAGAATGTTCTCTGAAGACAAACGATGGTAACGATTTGAATATGGCCACTTTTCCAGAGGAACTCGGATCTCGTAGGAATATGATCAAAAGGGGAATATGATCAAAAGGAATCGAAAAAATAAATGTTTTGTCTTTCACACGCCACCGCACACACTGTCTCGTAGCAAAGAGCAAAATAAAAAAAAGAATACGGGATGTTCGTGCTGTTTGCTTTTCGCCTTTTGGTCTCACTACATTACTTGAAGCTAGCTTGAAGCGGGAGGTGTCAGCAACAATTCTTAGCATTGTCTAGTGACCATTTTTTTCAGAAGTAAACCGTTTCTGAAAAATGTCAACCGTTACCATCACTGACCCGGGTACCCTGTCGATCACATAAGGGCTAATACATTCTGTGCAATGATCTATAACGTTTAAGGTTTTCTTTTCTTTTCCATCTTTTCCTTGTTGTTTCCAATAACGCTTTTGTTTGCACATCTGCACGTGCACGTATTTTTGCATTTTCCCCCGAAATATTGGTATATAAACCATTACGTAACGCATGAAGGGGGGGAGAGAGGGGTAGAGCAACCGTTACTTATTGTGACATATGGGGGAGGGGGGGGGGGTTAAAATCGTTACGTAGCAAAATAACCAATTTGAAAAAAAATCAAAAGTGAATAACTTGCATTATTAAAATTTCCTGTGTGCCAAGCAAAGTTGCAAGTAGAAAAGGGTTAATTTATACTAGTTAAGAAGTATATTAAAAAAAATCTGGGAAAACCCACTTTCAATACGTCAAATGAAAGCTTTAAATCCATATTTTGAAGGAAAAATATCGAAACTGAGCCAATTTGTTTTTGTATTCCAAATCACATTTGCCATGACTGGAACATTGCACCAATTATCGCCATAGTTTTAAATTCTGGTTCCTTTGATGGCCAATCGCTTATGTTTCTTATGGGAGTGACCAATACAGAAACACATTTATGAATCCTAGAGGGTTTGATCTGTTTAGTGGAATACCTGTTACTAGAAATAAGAAGAAAAATTAGTATTTTCCATTTAATTCCAACTACCTTTGCTTGTCTAAGTCGAGTTATTAGTACGAGACACTGAAGAAGTCTGCACATTGTAGACGAAATACGCGTATCTGTCGAAGATAAGCAAAGGTAGTAGGAATTAAATGGAAGATACTAATTTTTCTTCTATTTGTAGTAACGCATTTAGGGCCAAGTGGTGCAAGAAATCTGAATATTTAAGAAAAATGGATAAAGTATATCTTTTGATTTCCGACCAAATGCTAAAATTTCGATGAATGGAGACGTACTATTTAAATATGATCTACTCAACGAAAGGTATCTCATGACGATTTGTATCACCAGTTGGTGAGAAATATATTGTTTGCGTTACCACCCCAAAAAACACAATGCGCCACACTTCAAACACACTCGCCACCACATGAAAAATAAATTCATTCCTGGCATCACTTACACGAATCGATTTTTTGCCTTCTCACTGTTTTGTTTCCCTCTTGCTTACACTCATGTGATTTAGATGATGCATAAGTGTGCGTGAATTAATCGTCAAAAAGGTCCGTGGTTGCCAATAAGCATAAGTTTTTGATTGTAGTATTGACAGATGAGTTGAAACACAAAAAAACCTTCCGACACACTGAAACACAAACACAACGTGGCAGAGTAACTAAGTTAACTAAGTTACCCTGAACTTATATGAATAAAACTTTGAACTTCTTTTGTGATACTTTAAATAATTTAAAGACATTTGAGTAAACTTGTTAAACTATTACTTGAAACAGTTTTAAGAACATCCAGTAACCTGAATAAATGCAGTACAATGAGTGCAATGTTTTTGGTAATCTTTAATATAGCTTTAAGTTGCTTAAATGAAATTAATTGACTAATTTTTGCAGTTTTTCTTAATTTCAGGTTACCCAAACGAGAATGAAACATCAAAACAACAACAAAAACAGTTTTTGTGAGGATTTTATCACAATTGAAAAATGGAGGGGAGGGGTCCGCGAACGTTACGTTATTAACGGAGGGGGAGTCTGGTCAAGTGTTACTTATTCTTACATAGGGGGGGGGGATTTAGTCCAAAATCCCGTTTTTTGGCGTTACGTAATTTGTGCACAAAGCCTAATGGGGGAATCCATTAATTCATACTGGTGGGGATCAGTATTTGCACCACTCACCGTCGTTCTCTCCGAGATCTATAAGTTATAGATTACGAGAAGAGCAAATGTGTGAAATAGGCGGTGCATGCTAAAAATAAACCCAACAGCGGGAGATAATTTCTCACCCGTGTTAGGCAGTATTAGGAGAGGGACAAATCGCTAGAACTAGAAACAAGCAATAGGTAGTATAAAAGCCAGATCGGTTGCATAACCTTTTGTCAGTCAAGGGGATTTCCCCCCTTGCCTATCCTGCATGGGGTAGTATGACAAAGGGTTATGTGCCTGATCGTATACTACCGTTCAAATGCCCTCCGCTCGTTTTCAATCTTGTATTCTTTCAATTTTCAAAGCCTGCCGTTACTCTATACGGAACTATCAATACACTTTTCTCTTCATGTCTATTTGTTCTAGCAATAAAATTACTGTCCGCTCCTAGCGCTTCGCATGGAGATGATTAATTATCTGCTTCAGCTAACTTCATCAAATCCATTTCTGTTTTCATGAACAAAAAATCATGAAATGAACTCTCATCTTATTTTTTGAATTCATGACTCTTACGCATGGTCAGCAGGGTTGCCACATGCACAGATTTATCTAGAATGTCACAGATTTTTTTCATTTTTTTCATACAGATATCTGTATGTTAAGATGAAAGATTTTTGAGAAAAACCAAGATTTTTAAGATTTTTGGCAATTGCTTGTCCGCTCAAAAACTTCAAATTCAAAAGTAGTGAAGTAAACATTTTTACCAAGATTTTTTTTTTAAACACAGATTAAAAAGATCTTTCGGCAAAAATTAAAGATGGGAACGAAAAATAATGTGGCAACCCTGATGGTCAGTCTTCTCGCGTTCTTCGTTCAGTGCAGTCGAGGTTTTTGTATACGTGTTGTGTGATTGACGAGCTCGGCTGCCGCAAACCGTGAAGATGAGGTGGAAAACGATAGTGAAGATGCGTGGAAGTTTATTTTGTGGAAAACGAATGTGAAATACTTAGAAAAAGTCTTGAAAAGAAACCACTGAAAACGGTGAAAATTGTGTGAATCAGTGCCATGTTGGAAGATGCTGTTATTTGGGCTACGCGAATAGATTAATTTCATCCATGTGTGAAGCTGAGCAAGCGGTTTTTATGAAGGAATATATCGAATAGTGATGGGT
The DNA here is from genome assembly GCA_034211315.2 of Aedes japonicus. Taxonomy (NCBI): domain Eukaryota; kingdom Metazoa; phylum Arthropoda; class Insecta; order Diptera; family Culicidae; genus Aedes; species Aedes japonicus. Next base: position 17,729 of record JASCZW010014469.1, read on the forward strand.
TATGTTCCTTTGTTGAAGGAGTGGATGCAGTTGGGACCAGGGAGTTGGCGAATTATTAAGTAATGCCATTTTAGCAGCCCGAAGAGAAGGTGGAATATTCCTGTATGTGTGGGGAACGCAATCAAACCCAGCTCAAGTTGGGAGGTGACGCTATTAGGCTAAGTGACCTTGAACACACGCACACTACAGCGCCATTTAGATTGAAGGAGTGAAAGTAAGAAGGAAAATCATTTGGAGGAAAACAAACCATCATTCCTTTGCATGTGCCAGAAGGGGAAAGATGATTAAACGTCAAAAAGCCTAATTGTAAAGCAAGAGAATTTTCGAAGTGTGTGTTCGAGCTGGAAAGCCGCACCATTACTGATCGATTTCAGTTTTGGAATGTAAGTGTAATGGTGTCTAACGCAACGGTTGTTGCTGGCAAGCCGAACCAATCTAACTAAAAGGTGAAGAAAGAGGGACGTGGAAAAAAGAAAAGAGGAGTACAGATGTACAGTGAAGAGTGAAGGGCTGTTCACCTTGGGCCGGGCAGTGCCCGGGCCGGAACCGAGAAGCTTTTGTTGCACGGCCATTAACCAGCGGCGAGCAGCGGCAAAAGACGAAATTTCATCTAATGCAGGTGCGGGGCAGTGGTTTCAAGGGACAGTAACAACATCTAGTTACCGTGGGGAATTCTGTGCGGGGGTTATCGAAACGAATTCGGTTCGCGACGAGAAAGTTCTTAGTTGGCTCTAACATACGAAGGGGGGGACTTTTTTTTCAACGCGTCAAGGCAAAAGCAGAGTTTTCTCGCATTATTTAACGGTTTTTTCTTAGCTTGCTACACACTTAGATTTTTTTACAGAAATCTGTAAAGTTTAACCGAATTCTCAACAGCTGAACGTTCGGTAATCCAATTTTACGGATTTCGGTAAAATTCTACCGAAATCCGCTAAAGTTTTTACAAATATCTGTAAAATTGTATAACTTCTCATTATCATAATTTTCGCCGATTTTCATTATGTTTATTATGAGTAAATTTTTGGTTATTATAGATTTGCTCATTTTTATTTGAAAGGGAACGTGTATTATTTATTTATCTTTTGGTAGGTCCACTCGTCATTTGATTTTCATGCTTTAAATTTCATATATATTCCCTATTGAATCTAATTTTATGCTAAATATTAAGTAGTTTCCTCATCACATGAAGCTTCAGCCGTTGCTTCGCCCGTTACTTATTTCCAACTTGTTTTTAAATCTCCATTTATTTTTATTTTTCAGTTGGATTTTGAATGTTATTACACAATGTGTATTGTCATTGCTTTTGTTTCTATTATTATAAAGATGCTCGAGGGGAGGGCAGGGTTTTTTCTTTCGTTCGGGATCGGGGTGATGTTCACTGTATGCTACTGGCCAACCGAAACACAGCGAACACATTTGTTTTTGACATAACTTCAGCTTTGGTGGAGGGTACTGCTTTTGGGATTTTCGATGGTGGTGAAATTATGATGGCTCTTTCAATCTTCCAATCTCATTTTTAACCTTAAAGTTCATATTTATAACTATACACAGATAAAAAGAAACACTGAATTTTCTGCGTTATCTAATGCACATATAGGGAATGCTCGATTTGGCAGAAAATAATGGGATATTTCATGTAAATTTAAGCCAGATAACGCCTAAATTTAGCCAGGTGTATGAAAGATTGCAAACAATATTGTTGTTTACGCTCCTTTGGCTTGGAATTACACGAGGGGAAATTTTACGCGCTTGTTAAAATTAATCACTTGTATCACAAGACATTATTTTATTCATTTAGATAATGAGATATTATTTCATCTTATTTTGAATATTGATAAGAGCTCTCCATTCTGCTGATTGGGAATCCAAATTTTATGAATACATAAATATTTTATTATTGTTTCATATATAATTGAATGTTTTAAAGATGTTTATACTTAGTTCATTTAATTGCAACAAGAACTTCACATTTCAGAGTTACATTCATTTGACACTGATTGAACTGTTAAAAGGGAACCAAGCTGGACTATATTATCTAATGCCTATCATTATTTAACAAATTATTTCATCATATTATTTTATTAACAACCAAATTAAAATTACAGCATGGTGAATTACAACTATCACATATTTTAATTAAACATTTTTGTATATTATGTTGTTATATACATTGCATATCATTTCATAATATTTACATTATATATCCTAAATACTAGGTTGGGAGGGAGCATCAGGGTATCATTCAAGCTGAAACTGGACGATAGTTTGATTGACTTCCTGAATCTAGGAGAGAATGAACAGTGTCATTTTCTTTATCCTACCGATTCAATTATGATGCTGTGAATTCTACTCCAACAGTTTCAGTGAGATTGACGCGTTGACGCGCCCTTCTTAACAAGCCATCCTGTAGAAAGCTTAATAAATATTGCAAATTGGTATATTCGATTTGTTGGATCGTATCGTTGGAGGGATATTCTCAATTTCCCGTGGATTTCGCGTGAGCGTCTCTGCTTACGGGTCCATCCTTCCGTTTTGACAGATGCGAGTCATGAACTTTGAAAGTTCTGTTTAGCCTCTAATCTAAATTTGTGTAATCTGCTTCATGATTCAAGATTCTTTTCAAGAATAACTTAAGCGCAGTAGGTACCAAGTACTAACACTGCTCTTCGGTCGATAAAGTAGACTTTCCAGATTCATGAACAAAGTTTACAGTGTCTGGAGTTCAGCTCATGGATTTGACCCGATTTATTCATGATTTCATTGCGGTGGGAAAATAGTTCATGAACTCATGAATCAGCGTTGCCAGGTATACCGATTTATCGGTATTTATACCGATTTTTATTCTCAATACCGATATACCGACAAGGGCTCTGAAAATACCGATTTCCAACTTTTTATACCGATAAATACCGATTTTTTATAAATGATATTTCAACATTATATTTGGTTTATCATTTATCAGCGTGTTATTCTTAAATTTATTACCTCTAATTAATTATTTTTCTGAAAATATTTTCTCAATTAAAACTGCACCAGATATGAATGAATAAAATAAACAAAATAAAGGAATAAAAAAGCTTTAAACAAAAAAAAAATTAAGCGACGATGATTCATTCAGTCACACATAACATTTTATTAGTGTTAAGTTTCAACATTATCCTTTAGCCAATGGCATCTATTTTCGTATCATTTAATAAAACCACATATAGCCACAATACATTTAACATTTCTTATACGTCAAACGCAAGGGAATTAAATGCCAACTATCAAACATCGCTTTGAGTTTCATACGGAGGTAATTGTATTGATCAATTTCTCTTAGCCGATTTTTGGCTAATATCTTAGTCAAAGCCAGTTTCAGTATTTAACCTGCAAGACGGAGTAATCCTTTATCGCAACGGATATGCCAACTCGCTTACCTGTAGTTATCAATTATTTTCGGATCAAAGAAGAGAAATCGCTATATGCAGTTCGCCCGTTCGAGACTCAATGCGAGAAACATTTGAATTAGTTTTAAATTTACGTGCGATGAACAAATTTGGAGTGTTATGGTTGTATGTCTGTGATAAAACTATCGAGTTTATTTATGATATTAAATGCGTTAACAAATGAAAACAGGTTGTAATTTTAAGCAAAATAAACTCATCAGTTCTATATTAACAAGCAACAATACTTTATGCTTTTATGCTTTTTAATATGGAATTTTCAAAAGAAATTATCAGTTTATTGATAGGGTAGAGCGCTACTTCGTCGTAGTCGCCTATTTTCGTTCTATCAAGCAAAATAAATCAAAAATATCAAATACACTATGCGCTCAACACGATCGTTTTCAAAAACCCATTTATGGGAGAGAAAAAATACCCATTTTCGCTAGAAGTGCCTCTCCCCATTTAATGGGTAAACCCGATTTACCCATTAACGGGTAAAAGCAGTATATGTCACAAAATGGGTATTTATTCACCCATTGCACCAATCCCATAATGGGTAAAAATTAACCCATTTTTGCATATAGATTATGTAGCAGTTTGGTAGATTATAAATTCATGGTTTTCATGGTACTTACTAAATAAATGCAATAAATAAAAATAAAATTTTAATTGTTATGTTATATATTCTCCGTGCGAGGAGTAACGATTATGATGTAGAAGGAGATGTTCGCTCATCACCATGAGGCACCAAGAGTGAACAACAATGTTTTTGGCTAGAATGAACGATATGAAGATAAAGTTTTGATAGTTCCGCTAGTGTGCGGCAGGCTCGGAAATATGACAGATGTTTTAAGGAAAATTGAGCGAAAAGGGCATGTGTACAGTGGTACTCGAACCAACGACATTTTTGCCTAACATCCCACTGCGGGGTAGGTCGAAGCACGGACTAAGTCCGCCACTTCAACAGGCCAACAGGCCAACAACATTGTTGTTCACTCTTGGTGCCTCATGGTGATGAGCGAACATCTCCTTCTACAAAAATAAAATACTTGTAATGGTTTTTATTCATGCCTTTTCTGTTCTACTTATAAAAACAACGAATTAATAAATCCAATGAATACTCCAGTCGAGCTTCTACATCCACGTTATTGGCTGTATATATGAAAAAATGTGCCAGCTGAGGTTCCAAAATGTTGAAAGTAAGGATCCACCACCTCGGGATCCACACTTTTTGCAAATGAACGGAATAGCATTCTTCCGGCTTGTACGAGGTTATACCCAAATTTGATGTGCTGATTCAAATCACCCAACGTATTTTATTCGATGTATACTCAACCATCAATTGGGAGGGATAACTTTCTATAATATTTAAAATAAATCAGGGTTTCGAATATATAAGAACAAAAATCCTTACCCTTCAGCTTTCCGTATGAATCAGCGATCAACTTCTTTCTTAGTTCCTCCATGGTCATGTTTCCATGTTCCACCAACTTTGAACTTTTTTTCACCCACTTTTTAATTGTACAAGGTATCCTCTAATGGGTATTTTTTTTACCCATTGTGTGATTAAGAAATTCCCGCATTTTATGACAGATAGGAGAGCTATTTGAAAATGGGTGTTTTTTACTCATTAATGGGTTTACGCAAACAACCGTGAAGAAGCAGTATTGAATAATCGAT
>JASCZW010014470.1:0-22854 GCA_034211315.2 Aedes japonicus
TGTTAGAGAATGAGTATAGACTCACAAGCGTGCTTTGTATTCACTTCGCCTTGCTTTGTTTATCTTGGTATATACTTCACCTCACTCATGTAACCGCATTGATTTGAATAAAGAACCATTTATTATTTGCACAGTACACGAGTAAACAAGTGTTTATAACATGGTGTCAGAATTCTTCGAAACAAGGAAGCATAAAAGTACTGCGTAATAACTAAAAAAAAACTGCCTGCGATGTCGCAGCCACAACAGCAACAGCAACAGCAGCCTGCACTGCCGGCTGTAGCACCCGTAATCAACAGCGGAATACCCTTCCCCGAGCCGCTGAAGCTAGATGGCAACTTGCGGGAAAATGTCGAATTGTGGAAAGATCCTTTCGATACCTACATCATTGCATCGGGAGTCGAAGTATTGGACGAAAGAGTAAAAATAGCCACGTTCAAGTCCGCTTTGGGCACGGAAGGTAGGCGAGTCTTCAACCTCTGGCCCCTCCGGGATGAAGAAAAAACACCGTAGCCGCTTGTCTGCAGTCTCTCACGACGTACATGATGCCGAAGAAGAATGTTGCTTGCCCGGTACGAATTCCACCAATGTCGGCAGGAGCCTAGTGAGGATGGCAGCGGAGCAGAGGGTATGTCTAAATTTATCTGCCGTGCTCGAACGTTGGTTAAAGAATGTAATTTCGGTGAACTGGAAGACGAGATGTTGCGGGATAAGATAATCACCGGCATTCAGGATATGCACCTCAAGAAAAAACTCATCGAAACGGAAATCGAAACATCTGCGAAAGTTATCGAACTTTGCCAGGCCGAAGAAGCAACTCGAGCTGAAATGGAGCACAACCAGTGGCTCGCAACTCAGTTTCAAAACGTCAACAAAATTGTTGGAGGCGGCAAAAGCGGAAAGTTGTGTGGTTTTTGTGGACGAGCTTATCACACAAATCTGTCGGATTGCCCAGCAAGGGGAGCAACGTGTAATTACTGTGGTCTGAAAAATCATTTTGAGGTAGTTTGTAAAAAAAAGAAGGAGCAGCAAAAACAATCCGGCGGTTCAAGCTCTGCGAGAAGGCCAGTGAGAAAGAAAGTAAACGCCATCGAAACGGAAGTCGATCATCCGAGAACCACTGACCAAACGCGTGATGAGGACCAGGAAACTGTTAGTACGTGTCAATACCTCTACAGTCTCAAGCAGGAGAACGATGGCCTGCTAAAAGCGACGCTCACCTTTCTCGACGCAAACAAGCACGAACGTCGAGTATCGTGCATTCTGGACTCGGGAGCTTCATGCAACGTGGTTGGCGAAAGAAATGCAAAGGAAATTCTCGGAACAAAACGGCTTGCCCTCGACAACCAAAGCGCACTCTTGAAAGTTTTCGGCGGAGGCACGTTCCGATCGCTGGGTCGTACCGAAATTGACTGCGTTCATAACGGAACGTTATACAAAGTAGTTTTCCACGTTGTAAATTTCGACCAAATGCCTCTGTTATCTGTCAACACTTGCTTGCGCCTCAAACTAATCCAGTTGTGTTTCTCCGTCACCGAGGATCAGAAATCTGAAGCCAAACGAATCATGGGTGAATATGCCGACATTTTCTCAGGACTAGGGAAGCTTGAAGGACGTGTCCACTTGGATATCGATACAAACGTACAGCCGATTGTTCAGCATCCACGCAGAGTAGCAGTTACGTTGAAAGAAGACCTCCGACAGGAATTGATCAACCTGGAAAAGATGGGAGTTATCACCGAAGAGAAGCGGCACACAGACTGGGTAAGTAACCTAGTGCTGGTTAAACGAAACAATAAATTGAGAGTGTGCATTGATCCGATAATGCTGAATAAGGCATTAAAAAGGCCACATTACCAAATGCCGACACTGGATGAGCTTTTGCCAGAACTGTCAAACGCAAAAGTTTTCACTACTGTTGATGTTAAGTCCGGCTTCTGGCAGGTGGAGCTAGACGAGGAGAGCTCAAAACTTACGACTTGTTGGACACCCTTTGGAAAATACCGATGGCTTCGCATGCCAATGGGAATATCACCGGCTCCGGGAGTGTTCCAGCAAAGAGCTCACGAGGTCATACAAGGATTGAAAAACGTGCGTGCTTTGATGGATGACTTCATGATCTTCGGGTGTGGAGATACCGTAGCAGAAGCGTTAATCGACCATAATCGAAATCTTCGAGCTTTTCTGAAAAGAATGAAAGAAAAAAATATGAAACTTAACCCGGACAAAATCAAACTATGCCTGGATAGCGTTAAATACTTCGCACACATACTGACAGCTAACGGAGTAAGACCGGATCCGGAAAAGGTGAGCAGCATTTTGGACATGCCGAAGCCTGGAGATGTTCCAACCATCCAAAGGTTTTTAGGAATGGTAACCTACTTAGCTCACTATCTTCCAAGCCTTTCCACGGTAGCGGAACCGTTGCGCCGTTTGACGTACAAAGACCAATGCTGGAACTGGTCTCAAGAGCAGAACGAAGCGTTTGAACAAATCAAGCGGATGGTAACAACAGCGCCGGTGTTGAGATACTTCGATGCGTCAAAGAAAACGGTTATCCAATGCGATAGCAGCAGCGTAGGACTTGGTGCTGTACTTCTTCAAGATGGACAGCCAGTCGTCTACGCGTCTAAGACTCTCAGTGCAACAGAACGTCGCTACGCACAAATCGAAAAGAAAACGTTGGCTATCCTTTTTGCATGTCGCAAATTCGAAAGTTACATTCTTGGACGCCCAGTAACTGTTCAGACAGATCACCAGCCATTGATACGAATCTTTCAGAAACCTCTAATGGAAGCGCCGCTCAGAATTCAGCGTATGCTGTTGGCACTACAACGCTATCGAATTACATTAAACTTCACCCCAGGTAAACAAGTGATAATCGCTGACATGCTGTCTAGAGCAGCCAAAAGTGACAATGATATTACTAGTCGTGAAATTTACGATATTTTCTTGACTGATATAGAACATATTTGTGCATTGGACTATCTTCCTATTTCAGACGCTCGAGTTGATGAAATTCGTGCCGCATCTCGGGAAGATCCAGACATTCAATCTATCATCCACTGTATCATTGAGGGTTGGCCAGATAAATACGACGATTTGTCACCAACACTTCAAGTATACTGGAAATACAAGCACGAGCTCAGCACCCACAACGGCCTCGTTCTTCGAAACGATCGTCTCCTGATTCCACGCTGCCTGAGAGGAGATATCTTGGAAAGACTTCATCAATCGCATTCCGGAATAGAAGCAACAACCTAGTTAGCCCGTGATACGGTGTTTTGGCCAGGAATCACCGACCAAATACGGCAACGAATCCAACACTGCGATATCTGTGCCAAATTCTCTCCCAACCAGCAACCTCAACCAATGCAGACTCATCAGATTCCTTCCTATGCTTATCAGAAAGTTTCCATGGACATCTGTGAGTGTGACGTTGGAAACCGTAAGTCAGTGTATCTTGTCACGGTTGATCATTTTTCGGACTATTTTGACGTGGACGAACTCAAGACACAAACAGCAACAGCAGTTGTTCAAATATGTAAGCGAAACTTTGCCCGATTCGGAAAACCCCAGGAGCTCAGCAGTGATGGAGGACCGCAGTTCATGAGCGAAGAGTTCAACACTTTCTGCCAGACTTGGGGAATTAACCACAGCGTTTCAGCACCATACCACCAGCAAGCCAATGGCAAGGCTGAATCCGCGGTAAAGATTACAAAAAACCTTCTGAAAAAAGGACAGCAATCCAACCAAGATTTTTGGGAACTTCTGTTGCAGTGGCGAAACACACCGAATAAGATGGGAAGCTCACCGGTTCAACGTTTACTTAACCGTCGGACGCGTTCAACTATTCCGATGTTCGAAAGAAAATATCTTCCGAAGATAGAGGAAAATGTGAAAGAGAAAATCGCTGTTACCGTTGTTTGTAAACAAAGCCGTTGGTTGTGTTTTTCTACTAGCTTTTGAAAGTTCGGATTTTACGTGTTTTTGAGTTCTTTTAATTCGTGAATTTGTGTTCTGTGAATCATTAAACTGCCAATACACCCGTGCCTAGCAAAGTTATTCAGAAATTCTGGTTTGAAGATCTAAAACTCGGTAGTGCAGGATGGAGGAGCGTTGTCATGGCTGTGCAGTTTCGATTACCGATGAAAATGATCTCGTCACTTGCCAAGGGTTCTGCAAGTCTACGTTCCATCTCAAATGCTCACACCTCAGTGCGAGTGTTTGGGCAGATATCAGATCTAGTTCGATGATCTACTGGATGTGCCCATCGTGCAGAAAGTTGATGAGTAGTACCCGTTTCCGCGGCGCACTGAGTGGTACGAATGATTTGCTACAAGCAGTTATGAGTCAACAAAGTCAGATGCTGGAGGGGTTGCGAGGGGAGATAGAGAAGAATACAGAGAGGATCAACGAGATCGGAAAGCAGCAAGGGCGGGTTCTGTCTGATCGCTCACCTTGGCCTAGTATTCAACCAAGGTCAACAAAGCGCCCGCGCCTCCAAATCGATCCGCCACAGACCGAAGAGGATGCACCTCGCGTGCTTTGTGGTAGCAAAGAGCCAGACCCCGCTTTGTCCATTCCAATCGTACAAGCCGTTGCACGAGAGCCTAAATTTTGGCTGTTCTTGTCGAAATTTTCTCCACACGCCACAGTGGAGGAAATTTCTGGTCTAGTACAGCGAAATCTCGAAATTGATGAGCCTGTCGAGGTTGTGAAGTTGGTCCGTAGGGGCGTTGATCTCAATCAACTCTCCTTCATATCGTTCAAGGTTGGTGTGGGACTGAAGTGGAAGGAAAAAGCAATGGAACCAGCAAGCTGGCAAAAGGGAATTTATTTTCGGGAGTTCGTGGGTACTGAGCGGGGAAGCACTGTGTTTCGTGATGAGCGGGGAAGCACTGCGTTTCATGATGAGCGCCAGCGTGGGGGCCCCTCACAATCAAACGATTGTTTCTCTACGCCGCTCGCACCTCCTAGCAAACCGGTTGTTGCAATGCAGCAGTAACGTTGATCCATGCGAGGATTCTGAAATAGTATACGAAACAAATGTAAGAAACTCTGAATGTCATGAAGTCACTAATTCACCTACTTTCTCCCGTACGGAGGAAGGAACGGAGTCACAGCCTGTTGCATCGTCGAATGTAGGAATTCCTGTGGAAGAAAAAAATGCAATCAACATCTACTACCAAAACATGAACAGCATAAGAGGAAATGACAGACAAAGGAATTTATATTTGACATCGCTTGAGATGGACTACGATGCCTATGCATTTGTTGAAACTTACTTGGATACTGATGTACAGGATAGTATGTTATTTCCTTCGTGCTTTGCCGTTTACCGATGCGATAGAGACGCACTCAATAGCGACAAACAGTCCGGCGGGGGAGTGCTTATTGCTGTTCACCGTCGTATTATTTGCACCGAGTTCGCAAAAGCTGAAAACACCGAAGCAATCTGCGTTAGGATGGACACAGTGAATGGATCTGTGTTTCTGTGTTGCGGGTATATTCCACCTACCTCAAACATTCATCGGTATCACTCGTTCGTCAATAATGTGGAGTCCGTCGTCGAGACCGTTGGAGCGGATGACACGGTGCTCGTGGTTGGAGATTTAAACCTGCCAAATTTGAGCTGGAATCAGTGTTTACAGGAGGGAAAAGATTGTTTTCTCTTACCTGATCGAATCAATTCGCAGAGCGAAATCGCCATTGTTGATGGATTGCTGTCGGCCGGGCTGATGCAAGTGTGTGATCTGCCGAATCAAAACAATAGATTTTTGGATCTCGTATTCACCACTGACACCGAGTCCTGCAAAGTTGTTGTGACTGACCCGATAATTAAGCACGAAATTCACCACTACGCAATGCAACTGACGATAGCTACGGATGCATACGCGAGTTGCAGATTGGGATGTCCAAAAGCACTTGAACCTTGAGTTAATGAATACGGCGTCGGTTAAAATGGCATTAATGGATATTTTGTGGGACGACATTTTCATTTCCCAAGATGATTTCGACCACGATTCAGACACGTACAAGCAACATGCTGCGTTAATGGTGGATTTTCTCAACTCAGTCGATGTTTTGAATTGTGGACTCGATTCTACAATTGTGGAAAACAACATAGATTTCAACGTCCTCTCGTTTTACTTTTGTGTTGTTCACCATGTTCACACGTTTTGCACCCTTTTACAAGGAACGTTCAAGGGAAAACCCGTACCCAGAATGGTTCTCGCCGATATTGATACAAGTTCTCAAAGATAAACGAAAAGCACTGAAGAAAATGCGACGCAATCCTACCCCGGAGAACATTACTTCCTACAAGCAACTACTGGGAACTTTCAAAGTGCTGCACAGAGAAGCGTATCAAGTGTATATCACAGGGATTCAGAATGGAATTAAAGAAAATCCTAAATCTTTCTGGAAGTTCGTGAATAGCAGGCGAAAAACATCGGGATACCGGAGGTGATTAAGTATGGAAACAGATCTTCTGCTAATGGACAGGATACCGCTGAACTCTTCGCTGAATATTTCAAAAATGTTTATCGAAACGATCACTCCACTGAAATCAACACCCCTGTCGGTGCGGCCGTTGACTTTTTAGAGCTACCAAGTGAAGAAGTAAGAAAAGGTTTGTCGGATCTAGATTCAAGCAAATCAGCAGGACCCGACAGGTTGCCAGCTAAGGTTCTGAAGGAATTCAAGGATGAGCTCGTCGAACCCTTGACCATTCTTTTAACGCTTCTCTTTCGTCTGGTTATTTCCCGCCTATATGGAAAATATCTCATATAACGCCTATTCATAAAAAGGATCCCGTTCTGACGCTGAAAACTACCGGGGCGTAGCTATTCAGTCCGCGATACCAAAACTGTTCGAGCAACTTGTTTACTCCCATCTTTATGAACGAATCAACGATCGTGTTTCAACTGCACAGCATGGGTTCCTGAAAAGAAAGTCAGTTGTGACGAACCTGGGTGAATTCACTTCCATGGTGACTGATTATATATCAAAGGGGTATCAAGTTGACTGCGTATATACGGATATGAGCAAGGCTTTCGATGTGGTGGGAATAGATAGCATAATGCGTGCTGCAGCTGATTTCGGTATCGGCGGCATGTTGTTTGAATGGATCAAGTCATATCTTCAGGAGACCTAGTACCTTTGTCGTACGTTCAGGAGTTCCACAGGGTAGCCACCTAGGCCCGCTGCTTTTTGTCATGGTTATGAATAAGCTGCCGTCATTCATGACAAAAGCAATAGTGCTCATCTATGCAGATGATGTGAAAATTTTCCTACCGGTGAAAATAGCCGATGACTGCCTTCTGCTCCAACAGGATTTAAACAATTTTGTTAGGTTTGTCGGTGAAAACGGACTTAGCATAAACCCAAGCAAATGCTCCGTTATGACGTACACCAGGAGAGTTCAACCAATCATTTGCAACTACACATTGGAGAATTCGATCCTGCAACGAGCTGAGAGTATTCGGGACTTGGGAGTAACGATGGACCAGTCCCTAACATTTAATGATCACATCAACAATGTTATTAAGGAATCGCTGCAGCTCTTTGCACTCACTAGACGTTTTGGGCGAGAATTTACTGATCCCTATGCAATCCTTACAATATACATCAGCCTCGTTAGGACTAAACTCGACTTCGCGAGTGTGATATGGCGACCACAGTACGAAGTGCATATCCAAAGGCTAGAGGGAGTTCAGAAAAAGTTCCTGAAATTTGCTTTGAGGAATCTCGGATGGAGTGGAGAACGGTTGCCAGCATACGAAGACCTCTGCTGTCTGGTTAACATTGACACAATCAGTAGTAGACACAAAATCGCCGACACAGTATTCTTCTGCAATATATTAAGTGGGCGGATTCAGAGTTCGTTGCTTTACGATCGACTCAGCTTTAATACCAGCCCGGTTTCTCTACGTCGACGAAGGGTATTCGACCCTCCATTGCGGTCAAGAAACTACACGCAGCACGAGCCTACAAGCAGATTTATGAATGAGTTCAACAGACTACAGGATGTAATTTCTATTAATATGACAACAGAAGTAATTCGTGGTAGACTAAGACTATATTTTAGAGGCCAACTAATTGTGTAATGTGTAAAACATGTATGTCGTATTCTAATTTTAAGAAGGGTAACGGGCTTACAGCCTATAGTCCAAATACAAATACAATACAATCGTCAACAGGCAAAAGTCTACTATGATCGAAAGGCTCGTTTGCTGCCTGAGTTGGAATTCGGCCAGCCTGTTTTTGTTAAGCTCAGGCCAACTGACAAAGAATGGAGAAAAGGAACCGTCATCAACCCAACTACGGATCGTTCTACAGTCGTATCAGTGGAGGGCCGAGAGTTTCGTCGAGACAATACGATGATCAAAGCATCACCTCTGTGTTCTATGAGAGACCCTTTGAGTATCACCACACCATCCAAGATAGAGAAGGATCACACATCGTTCGTTGTACCAAATCCGCCTGATGCGACTGTTTCACCTACTTTCATCGAACCTACCCGTCCAAGACGTACCCTTCAGGTGCCTAAGAAATTCCAGGATTTCGAGATGTATTCAATTAACTTTATTAACATTTAAAGAAAAGGAGATGTTAGAGAATGAGTATAGACTCACAAGCGTGCTTTGTATTCACTTCGCCTTGCTTTGTTTATCTTGGTATATACTTCACCTCACTCATGTAACCGCATTGATTTGAATAAAGAACCATTTATTATTTGCACAGTACACGAGTAAACAAGTGTTTATAACAATAATCATAATAAAATTATATATTAAAAAAATAATAATAATAATTGATGAAATTTAATACTTCCAGGGTACAGGAAGTTTATTCCAGGTAGTACAGATATTTTATTGCATTGTATCTTGAGGTATTTTTCTTTTACTGTAGATCATTGAATATTAATAAAATTATTGAATGCTCTTCAAATCTGCTGTTTATGTTTATCCATATGTCATGAATACATACATATTTTTTTAATTTTTAATGTATAATCAAATGTTTAATGTTTTATTTATTTGCAAAATAATCTTCACATTCCAGAGTAACATTCATCTGCCACTGATTGAGCTGTAAAGATGCAACAAGTTTCATGTTATTATCTTATGCCTATTAATACTGTTTTAATTATTTCATCATATTTTTTTAAAATTTCAGGATGACGAATTGCAACTATGACATATAAATTAAATATTCTAGTATATTTCATTGCTCTATTACATACAACATGAATTGAATATTATGATTATATATAATAAATACTGGGTTGGGAGGGAGCACCAGGGTATCATTCAAGCTGAAACTGGACGATGGTTTGATTGACTGCCTGAGTCTAGGAGGGAACAAACAGTATCATTTCTTATCCTACCGATTCGATTGTGGTGCCGCGAGTTCTACTCCAACAGTTTCAGGGAGAGTGACGCGCCCTTCTTTACAAGCCATCCTGTAGAAAGCTTAATGAGTATTGCGAATTGTGTTATTCGATTTGTTGGATCATGTCGTTGGAAGGAGATTCTTAATTTCCCGTGGATTTCGTGTAAGTGTCTCTACTTACGGCTCCACCCCTCCGTTTTTGGCCCTTCATACAGCGATATTGTGAATTCATATCCGTGGCTCAATTCGATCTTGCTATTAAGTGGAGCTGCATCCAAGCCAAGGGCTAGAGGGGATGGTGGCTACCATACATACATACATGTACCCAAGTAACCATGAATCTCTATATAGATACATCAATTATGCATTATATTACGATATAAGTTTTTGGTATAAAGCAATCTAATCTTAATTGCGTCCTTAAAGTAGAACTAAAGTCGAAAAGGGCCCCACTCCTATCAAATTAAAGCTAGCGCACATGCTTTATTGAAGCCCGAAAATAAGTATATTCAGGCATAGTTACTTTTTCAGCAGTTGAATTAGTGCTTCCACTGAAATGTTTTATTGCATATTAAAAAGCATATATAAAGCTTGGGGTATTTTGGAAAAAGAAACATCGAAAATGTATTTAATTTTCTTCTAGATGAATTCATTTCTTCGGTTACGTTTTATTGTGGGGATATTATTTTATTTTATTTTATGGCAGCTGCGTAACAATGATGGGATATATTTTTAATATGCTCAAATGTGTTTCCTACATCGGGATTCGAACCAAGGCTTCTCACGACTGATCGATGAATGCCGGTTGTATTAACGCTCTTAGCCATAAGAGCAATGGAATTATCTAAGACAACTGCATAATATTAAGGAAGCACACCCTAGACATACCTCTTTGTCGTTCTATAAAAACATTCATGCAGCTATTTTTAGATTTTTTTTGCTAAACCCGCCATTGAGACTGCGATACCCTAACCTTTAATCAGTGCAAACCTCAATCCGTTACGAGCTACAAATGAAATCATACCCACCGCCGTTCATCAAACAACAAGCCGACACAATTTTGATGCCCGGTGCAGGTTAAAACTGGATCATTAATGAAAATGATATGAGAATAAAGATTCCTTGTTGAAAAAACAGCTCCGTCCTCTGAATATAAACAACCAGAAAAACCCACGGCTCCCGATAATGCATCCATACTTTTTGCTGAAATTTGAAGAATCAAACTTTCTGGTTAAGGAGAATGAAGGTGACGATTCTGAATCTGACAGGCAGCTCAGCTCGAGCATATGTTTCTCATTTCCAAAGTGAAATTGGAAAACGTCATCCAGATAATATTGCACCAATGCTACTTTTTAGCTAGCAATGAAGCATTTATTGAGACAATGCATTAATGGATCATTTAGTGCAGTGGTGCTCAGGTAGATGCTTGCAGCGGGCCAAAATGAAATTTTGCGCCAATGCCACGGGCCGCAATGTGTTATTTTTAATGGCTTAAAATAATTAATAAAAAACAGCTTATTTTGAGGACACGTTACTAGTAAATGTAAAGCAATGCTCTTTATTCCAAAAATAAAAAAATTACAAACAACAAAATGTAGATTTATATCACATTCAATTTATTTGAAAATCAATAAAAAACTTTTCGCATTTTAATACATAATTCACTTACACTTTTCTTGAGGAAGCTTATCGAGATCAGCCTTCATGCTAGAGGTCGAAATACGCAATGAATTGTCCAAATGTTCATCACTTATCTTTTTATTTGCTTTTGACTTTACTTGCTTCATCACGGAAAACAGTTGTTCACAAATGTATGTGGATCCAAACAAAGAAGCTACGAAAAGAGCATGATTTCGCAGCTCTGGGAAGCGCTCTTTCGGAACAAATTTGGCATAGAACTCCAACAAATCATGTCGATCAAATTTTTCTCGAAGTTCCGTGTCGCACTGTAACTCAATTAGTTCCATTTGGATATTTTCTGGGGCTTGTTCAGCATCAACACTGAATGGAGCAGAAAAAAGTTTTAGAATTTTGTCATGCGCTTTGAAATCTCCAAATCTACGAGAAAAATCATTTTTCATTGTTTGGAGTGCGTCAACGTATTTTTTAGTAAATTCAAATCGTTCAGGTGCGTTGTAATGTCAGTCAGGAAAGCCAGATCTGTCACCCACTCCGCATTATCGAAAAACTTCACTGATTTACCTTTGCTCTCCATGAATTCGACGATTTCTTTCCGAAGATCAAATACGCGTCGCAGCACCTTTCCCCTGCTCAGCCAACGTACCTCAGTATAACATGGTACGTCACCATATTCTGCATCCGTGTCTACTAGAAGAGCCTGAAATTCTCGATGGTTCAATGCGTGCGATCGGTTGAAATTAACTATTTTGATGACATCTTTCATGACATCTTTGAATCCCACGATTACCTAAAATTCCTAAAATTTAACACCGTCCTTGGTACTAAATTTTCCAAGGCCGTAAATCTGATAAAGCTGAATATGTTGCATCAATTTGCATGCAACCCTTCAAGTAAGAAGTAAATAAACTTACGGCCTGATGCCAGCGCCAAATACATCAAATGTCCATAATAAATGTGATAATGCCAGTACTGTCAAAAGGCGACGTTCAAAATAGCACAACATTTTAGGCAAGAACTTTAGGGAGCTTGCACGTCTTTACACTGCAGTATAAGCTTGAATAATTTAAATAAGATGGAAAACAAAATACATACCACACATAGCGGAGCTCCATCGGTAACAACTCCGGAAATTTTCTTCAGCGGTAGATCAAACTTTTCCAGAACAGCGCACAGAGCATTAAAGATATCAATGCCCTTCGTCGTTCCTTTTTCATGGGGAAAAGGCTCCTCAGTCACCTCAAATTTCTTAGATATGCCGCGGATAAAAACTGCCAATTGAGCTGTGTCAGATATATCCGTGCTCTCATCCTGCGCCACTGAATAAAATTCAAAGCTGGCAACTTTTTCCTTCAAACTTAACACAAGATTTTCAGCAATGTCTTCAACCCGCCTGGTGATGGTCGCACGCGACAAACTCACTTGCGCAAAGATGCGACTTTTTCGGGACAAATCATTTGAACCACAGCTTCCATACATTCCTTAACAAACTCGCCATCAGAAAATGGCTTCGAATGGGAAGCGAGTTTTTCTGCGATAATGAAACTTGCCTTTGTGCACAACTCGTTTTCTTGCTTTCTTCTCACAAAAAGTTTTGCTGGCTACTCAAATTTCCCCTGAATTCAGCACATTTTTCAGCCCGCGCCACACCGACATATTTATCCATTTTTGACGCATGTTTCGACTCATAGTGACGCTTCACATTAAATTCCTTCATAACTGCAACAGCTTCGTTGCAAATCATACACACCGGTTTTTGATTAATGCACGTAAAGAAAAACATTTCAGACCAATTCTCCTGGAAAACACGTCCTTCATCAGCCATTTTTCGTTTTTTGCTGGTGCTGGCTTCCATTTTCACTGAATAATTGCTCGAAACTTCTCAGAACTACGCACGCGATTTGTTGGATCATGTCGTTGGAAGGAGATTCTTAATTTCCCGTGGATTTCGTGTAAGTGTCTCTACTTACGGCTCCACCCCTCCGTTTTTGGCCCTTCATACAGCGATATTGTGAATTCATATCCGTGGCTCAATTCGATCTTGCTTTTAAGTGGAGCTGCATCCAAGCCAAGGGCTAGAGGGGATGGTGGCTACCATACATACATACATGTACCCAAGTAACCATGAATCTCTATATAGATACATCAATTATGCATTATATTACGATATAAGTTTTTGGTATAAAGCAATCTAATCTTAATTGCGTCCTTAAAGTAGAACTAAAGTCGAAAAGGGCCCCACTCCTATCAAATTAAAGCTAGCGCACATGCTTTATTGAAGCCCGAAAATAAGTATATTCAGGCATAGTTACTTTTTCAGCAGTTGAATTAGTGCTTCCACTGAAATGTTTTATTGCATATTAAAAAGCATATATAAAGCTTGGGGTATTTTGGAAAAAGAAACATCGAAAATGTATTTAATTTTCTTCTAGATGAATTCATTTCTTCGGTTACGTTTTATTGTGGGGATATTATTTTATTTTATTTTATGGCAGCTGCGTAACAATGATGGGATATATTTTTAATATGCTCAAATGTGTTTCCTACATCGGGATTCGAACCAAGGCTTCTCACGACTGATCGATGAATGCCGGTTGTATTAACGCTCTTAGCCATAAGAGCAATGGAATTATCTAAGACAACTGCATAATATTAAGGAAGCACACCCTAGACATACCCTCTTTGTCGTTCTATAAAAACATTCATGCAGCTATTTTTAGATTTTTTTTGCTAAACCCGCCATTGAGACTGCGATACCCTAACCTTTAATCAGTGCAAACCTCAATCCGTTACGAGCTACAAATGAAATCATACCCACCGCCGTTCATCAAACAACAAGCCGACACAATTTTGATGCCCGGTGCAGGTTAAAACTGGATCATTAATGAAAATGATATGAGAATAAAGATTCCTTGTTGGAAAACCGCTCCGTCCTCTGAATATAAACAACCAGAAAAACCCACGGCTCCCGATAATGCATCCATACTTTTTGCTGAAATTTGAAGAATCAAACTTTCTGGTTAAGGAGAATGAAGGTGACGATTCTGAATCTGACAGGCAGCTCAGCTCGAGCATATGTTTCTCATTTCCAAAGTGAAATTGGAAAACGTCATCCAGATGATATTGCACCAATGCTACTTTTTAGCTAGCAATGAAGCATTTATTGAGACAATGCATTAATGGATCATTTAGTGCAGTGGTGCTCAGGTAGATGCTTGCAGCGGGCCAAAATGAAATTTTGCGCCAATGCCACGGGCCGCAATGTGTTATTTTTAATGGCTTAAAATAATTAATAAAAAACAGCTTATTTTGAGGACACGTTACTATTAAATGTAAAGCAATGCTCTTTATTCCAAAATAAAAAAATTACAAACAACAAAATGTAGATTTATATCACATTCAATTTATTTGAAAATCAATAAAAAAAACTTTTCGCATTTTAATACATAATTCACTTACACTTTTCTTGAGGAAGCTTATCGAGATCAGCCTTCATGCTAGAGGTCGAAATACGCAATGAATTGTCCAAATGTTCATCACTTATCTTTTTATTTGCTTTTGACTTTACTTGCTTCATCACGGAAAACAGTTGTTCACAAATGTATGTGGATCCAAACAAAGAAGCTACGAAAAGAGCATGATTTCGCAGCTCTGGGAAGCGCTCTTTCGGAACAAATTTGGCATAGAACTCCAACAAATCATGTCGATCAAATTTTTCTCGAAGTTCCGTGTCGCACTGTAACTCAATTAGTTCCATTTGGATATTTTCTGGGGCTTGTTCAGCATCAACACTGAATGGAGCAGAAAAAAGTTTTAGAATTTTGTCATGCGCTTTGAAATCTCCAAATCTACGAGAAAAATCATTTTTCATTGTTTGGAGTGCGTCAACGTATTTTTTAGTAAATTCAAATCGTTCAGGTGCGTTGTAATGTCAGTCAGGAAAGCCAGATCTGTCACCCACTCCGCATTATCGAAAAACTTCACTGATTTACCTTTGCTCTCCATGAATTCGACGATTTCTTTCCGAAGATCAAATACGCGTCGCAGCACCTTTCCCCTGCTCAGCCAACGTACCTCAGTATAACATGGTACGTCACCATATTCTGCATCCGTGTCTACTAGAAGAGCCTGAAATTCTCGATGGTTCAATGCGTGCGATCGGTTGAAATTAACTATTTTGATGACATCTTTCATGACATCTTTGAATCCCACGATTACCTAAAATTCCTAAAATTTAACACCGTCCTTGGTACTAAATTTTCCAAGGCCGTAAATCTGATAAAGCTGAATATGTTGCATCAATTTGCATGCAACCCTTCAAGTAAGAAGTAAATAAACTTACGGCCTGATGCCAGCGCCAAATACATCAAATGTCCATAATAAATGTGATAATGCCAGTACTGTCAAAAGGCGACGTTCAAAATAGCACAACATTTTAGGCAAGAACTTTAGGGAGCTTGCACGTCTTTACACTGCAGTATAAGCTTGAATAATTTAAATAAGATGGAAAACAAAATACATACCACACATAGCGGGAGCTCCATCGGTAACAACTCCGGAAATTTTCTTCAGCGGTAGATCAAACTTTTCCAGAACAGCGCACAGAGCATTAAAGATATCAATGCCCTTCGTCGTTCCTTTCATGGGGAAAAGGCTCCTCAGTCACCTCAAATTTCTTAGATATGCCGCGGATAAAAACTGCCAATTGAGCTGTGTCAGATATATCCGTGCTCTCATCCTGCGCCACTGAATAAAATTCAAAGCTGGCAACTTTTTCCTTCAAACTTAACACAAGATTTTCAGCAATGTCTTCAACCCGCCTGGTGATGGTCGCACGCGACAAACTCACTTGCGCAAAGATGCGACTTTTTTCGGGACAAATCATTTGAACCACAGCTTCCATACATTCCTTAACAAACTCGCCATCAGAAAATGGCTTCGAATGGGAAGCGAGTTTTTCTGCGATAATGAAACTTGCCTTTGTGCACAACTCGTTTTCTTGCTTTCTTCTCACAAAAAAGTTTTGCTGGCTACTCAAATTTCCCCTGAATTCAGCACATTTTTCAGCCCGCGCCACACCGACATATTTATCCATTTTTGACGCATGTTTCGACTCATAGTGACGCTTCACATTAAATTCCTTCATAACTGCAACAGCTTCGTTGCAAATCATACACACCGGTTTTTGATTAATGCACGTAAAGAAAAACATTTCAGACCAATTCTCCTGGAAAACACGTCCTTCATCAGCCATTTTTCGTTTTTTGCTGGTGCTGGCTTCCATTTTCACTGAATAATTGCTCGAAACTTCTCAGAACTACGCACGCGACTACAGAACGGAACCAATTGGCAACAGACACTGAATGGTGAAAGTGAATGAACCTGTGGTTGCGGGAGCGAAAATATGACTGCATTCTCTCTTTCTTTCTACCCCGCCTTTTTGGTCATTCATCATCTGTGTAACAAGCACGGTAAAAATTGTTCACATAAAACTATGAGAATCACAATTATTGCACAGTAAGAAATGCAACTCAAATCGAACAGCAAATAGCTACATATTCAATGAAGTACTCATATATCTCAAATGCTATCGCGGGCCGCATTTGCCGCCTCGGCGGGCCGCATGCGGCCCGCGGGCCGCAGGATAAGCACCACTGATTTAGTGAGTATTTAACGTTAAGCTGTTTGTAGAAATATAGTAATGCATCATAACATGTTTAATGTATAGGTAATGCTACATAGCATGGGAGTTGTTGAAAAAATGTGATATGGTATTACTGTTGCTGATAGTCGGTCGAATTAGTGTTATGATATAATGCTTGTGGTTACTTGGGTATCTTTGAATTCACTTCTCTTGTACACACTTAGTTTTTTTTACTGAGGTCGGTAAATTTGTACTGAGTTTTCAAATAGCTGAAAAAGTCAGTAAACTGAATCATTAGCACATGGAATGTAAGGAACATTATAAATATGTTATGTTTTTCTATCAATATATTTTATAATGTATAGGTAATGCTATATAGCATGGGAGTTGTTGAAAAATGTGATATGGTATTACTGTTGCTGATAGTCGGTCGAATTAGTGTTATGATATAATGCTTGTGGTTACTTGGGTAGATATTGTTGGAATGAAGCATTCAGTGTACATTTTGGAAGAAATTATGTTTTCTTTAATTTTTACCGAACTTTTCAGCTGTTTGAAATTTTAACAAACAGATTTTGAGTGTAAGAATAACGATTCTCACAATTTCCGAAGTCGTCGTAAGAGCATCGTTTGTTCAATGTTTGTTGGACATTGAAATTAAAGCGTAGTACTCAAAATATGTTTCGACTTCTTGGTACTAAACATAGATTTAGAAGTACTAGTAAATAGTTCTAGTACTCAAAAGGAATTAATTACGAATCATATAATTTAAAGGTATTTCGAGATTATTCAAAGCACTCAATAGTATTTTAGAAAAAACTTTCTGTACTCAGACGTATTATGATTGTGCTCAGAGTATTCGACATTAAAGAGTATTTAGAGGTACTTAAATGTACCTAAACGTATTTGAATGGCTATTGAAAGTAAAATCTATACGATATTGATATTATTGGATGTGATTGATTAATTTAATGTAATTTGTGTAGAAATTTAAACAATAATTTGCATTCTATAAAATTTCGTTTGGTATGCATTACAACAAAAAATTCATTAGGTAATCAAAAATATTATATTCAACAAGTTGAATAAAATTATTTTGTCCCATTGAATCTGTTTTTGGTTTTCCACTATTTATGAAAAAAGGTGGAAAAAATTAAGGCATAATAGAAAAGCGAACTTGCCTGTATAGAACGATATTATTAATTACCGCTAATCCTTCTTAGTAACTTCTACACAGAAGTATTTGGAGCCTTGTCTTATGTCAGGCTGACTATTGTTGCTTTAGATTTTTATTTATTTATTTTGAGACTTCATCAAAGTAGTAATTGAACGGCGTAAAAGTAAGTTAAACAAGTAACTAATAAATTCCACTGAATTACTGTTGAAGATTTTCTCATCCAAATGGTACTCGGCTGTTGTATATAATGTACTTTAGTCTATTCAATATTAATATAGAATTTTACTGAATAGGGAAGCGGAATCTATCTTGAGCTCAATAAGCAGACCTCCAGTCGAAATCGGTGATTATGCCCTGAATACCGAACACTGAGTACACAAGTTATTCGAAATTTATTCGTCCACTTAGCGTTAATCGTTTAACAACACACAAAACTCCCTTTGGGCTAAAGGAGGACCCATGAGAATATTGACAACAAAACTCACCATAACGTTAGGCATAGAATGCTCTATGAATGATTGAAAACGCACACTAGTGTTCGTGTGTATGCTATACAGTATGTTAGCAGTGCAACACCAAGCGATTACGTCGATTGTAAACACGGTTCAGAATAGGTGCAAGCGTATTTGAATTATTGTGAAAATTAATCCCATAGTTTTCTAGTATTTTATTACGTATTCCTAGATTCTCGTGTGGCTACTGTAATAAATGAAGTGTGATTTTTCTGGTTTGTGCAATTACGCAACGAAAATGTGTGAGGATATAGTGCAATTAAAGAGAAAACTTGAAGTCTGGCTTGAGTAAATTCCCAGGTTTATTCCCTAGTACGGTTAGATCAATACGACGAATTTGTAGTGCAAAGGTAAGAAATTGTGTTGAAAATCTGACCGCTCATTATTTTTACGAAATTTAAGTCTCCCAAACGTTTTTGTAGCTTTTAATTATATTCAAGGCCTAATTTAATTTGCCAGGATGATATATTATTGGTAACTGCGTCAATTTATTGGAGAAATAAAACATCTTTTTACGTTTGAAGTTTGATGACAGCAGAATGTGATGAATATATGTACTATGGTGAGAATAGGTTCCGCTTCCCTACGTAATAGAAAAGCATAAACTTCTACGCTTCTCAAAAAAGTAAGAAATATCATCGAAATGTATCCTTAACTACCAACCAAAGCATAAACTAACAAAACTGTGTTATTTCCTATGATAATGGGACTGTTACGTTTTTATGGGCATTGATGGTACTTAAACGTGCAGTACATTATTTGTTAATGACTATATTTATCTCATATACTGATAGACAGCTGTCAGAGAGCATAGATTCCTGTCAGGTGTCTTTCCAACCAATATTTGTTCATTTTGAAATTATTTTACTACAGGCTGCGGAAATATCACCGATCGAGAATTTTTGTAACCGTCCTGCTCTACACTGGCGTAAAAAACATATCGAAATTCATAAAATTTGCCTTATGAAACTCCATGAGCCCGCTGTATTTTGATTTCATAAGGCCCTTATGACATCCGTGTGCGTAAATATGGCCGTCTTCGTTAATTGTAATGATTTTCACATGTCATCCTTAGCATTTTCATAAAACTGCCTTAAGACTGTTGTTTGTGCATAATAAACATAAGGTGCGTGTATGAAATAAAAAAAAACCGAGCCGCGTGTCAATGTTTAGTTTACTCTTAGTAAATTCTATATCCTGATCATCCTGATATTTTCAAGCAACTTCTCGCATACTTATAGAGAAAAAATTGTACGACGTGAACCACCAACCAGGAAACCCTAAATTAGGTAAAGTTTATTTAATTTGTCATAATCCCTTCATAGATATGATTATTCCTTGCTTTCAGTGATTGATCCTATTCATATATGTATGGGATGTATAACTACATGAAAAATTGCCACGCATTATTTTACATTCATTTTATTGCTTTTTTTTAGCCGGTAATTCAAGAATGACCGACACGACACGATACATTCGGCTTCACTGGCAGGCCGAAGGGAGTCCTCATGTCGATTCTCCGTATATTCTCGTATATTAACTGCATCGGAACCAGAAAGGACTTCTGGGATATCTTCAAGGTCTACCTGAACGACGTGCACGGATCTCTGCCCCTGGTCCACGTCTTCAAATCGTTGGCTTTGTGTTTATGCCTGCTGATCTCAATGAGATAATACACAGAACGCTGATCGATTGTGGATCCCAGCTCCAAGATGATTCAGGGATGTAAAGGTGACGTTTCGGTATTGAAGTCGAACTTTATGACAACCGCTTAGGAAAATCGAATTTCATTTATTATGCTTTCTTTCTGTTTTGCACAACCCACAGCTTATCGGCGCCAAACTAAACACCGAAGCCTCGATGAAGAAGGTCTTCTTCATGTTTGCATACCAGTACAAACCAAAATGGGTTGCACGACGTTTCCAAACTCCATCCTTGGACACGTAAGTTCCACAAAACTTACCATTTTAACGTATATTCTTTTAAAATCCTCCTTCCGCATTTCCTCAACAGTTGTGTAATGCTCGGTAGAGCTCCTGACTGACGGTTGACGTTAACGAAAAAAGACAAGCACTAAAAGTGCAGAAAATTGTTTTTTTTCGCAATGTTATGACCACAAATAAAGTTTATGTTAAATTAAAACTCCTGTTGAATTCGATTGAACAATTCCGAAATACATAAAATATGAGATCAACTCAGGGGGTGAGTAACTCTGCCACGTTGTGTTTGTGTTGATCGTGTACGAATGTGTTTCTGGGGTGGCAGAAGGTGTTTTTGTGTTTTCACAAACTACAATCGAAAATTTATGCTTATTGGCAACCATGCACGGTTCAGACGTTTAATACATGCTCACATATGCATCGTCTGAATTTAATTTGTGTAAGCGAGAGGGAAACAAAAACAAACAATCGATTCGTGTAAGTGGTGCCAGATATGAATTTATCTTTCATGTGGTGGCGAGTGTGTTTGAAGTGTGGCGGATTGAGTTTTTTAGGGTGGTAACAAAAGGTGGTCGAGTGACTTACCCCCTGGATCAACTAGTACACGCAAAAAAAAAGTCGCAGTAGGAACTACCAT
This sequence comes from Aedes japonicus, assembly GCA_034211315.2. Classification (NCBI taxonomy): domain Eukaryota; kingdom Metazoa; phylum Arthropoda; class Insecta; order Diptera; family Culicidae; genus Aedes; species Aedes japonicus. Next base: position 20,948 of record JASCZW010014470.1, read on the forward strand.
TTCGAGGGTTAAATTAAGCGCAATCACCAACAATTTTCAGCTGACTACAAATGCGTTTGATTTTACCATGCCTGCGATTAGATCAACCATGGTGCGGTTGATATCCATATGAGGTTTGTCAAATATACCACATACGTTGAAGATTTTACCGTAAACGTAGTAAATTTGACTGAAATTTCATGGTAGTTTTAAAGATAGGCGTAGTCGGGTAAAATGGTAGTTTTTACTACAAGATTTTTTTCTGTATATAACCAACGCAAATGAGTTTCATAGCACTAACAAACTAATTTCATAAGGTTGTACGATGAAACTCAAACGGCTACCATAAGTAAATCGTTAGGAATAGTAATGACAACAATCATAGCATTTCATAAGATATTGTTATGAAATTCAAACCGTTTCCTTGAGGTGAATTTTCATAAGAATCTTTGAGGAACTTTGATAGGTATTTTGTACAAGTGTAGCGATTTTTGATTTATTACTAGGACAGGACACACTATCGTTCTGCCGCACTGTGTATCATGATATTATGTATGGGGAAGGCCTGTCTCATATTCCTTACATCTCACCAGTATTCGCCGCACGATGGTACTAAGGAGTGTATCGAAAAGTAGTTATAAACATTCGATGCGTTATTACGCATAAACTACTGTATATATTTTTAGCGTGTAAGTGCCATTTGCTTTGTTTACATGTCAAAAATGATTATTCGGTTCATTCATTTCCGTTGATAAAGTTGTATTCAAAATGTCGCGAATTGAATTTGAGACTAAAAAGAAAATTCTGCACACTTGGTGCACCGAAAAGGGTGTTACTTACAACCAGATTGCGAAAAGAGTAAATGTTCACCCGGCAAGTGTAAAACGCATCATCGAAAAGTTTGGTAAGGAGTGCTCCCTCAAGGATTTACCAAGAAGTGGCCGGAAACCCGGCTCCAGCAACCCCGATTTGGACCAAAAAGTTGTGGATTATATTCAACGGAACAAATCTGCCTCTACTCGCGATCTAGCCAAGAAGTTCAGGACCAGCATCGGAATGATTCAACGAATCAAGCGCAGGAATGACTTGAAGACGTACAAAAAGCAGAAAGTGCCCAAACAAACTCCGGAACAAAAGTCTCGTGCCAAAACCAGGGCTCGAAAGCTGTACAGCTGCATTTTGGACAATGTCGACCAGTGCATTTTGATGGATGACGAAACATACGTTAAAGAAGATTCAAGAACGCTACCGGGGCCGCAGTTTTATACTAAATCTGTTGCAGAACGTGTGCCAACCGCAGATACGACTGTTGCGATGGAGAAATTCGGTCAGAAGGTGCTCATTTGGCAAGCTATTTGCACATGTGGCTTCCGTTCTTCAATTTTCTATACAAAAGGAACTATAAATGCTCAGATTTATCAAAAGGAATGTTTGAAGAACAGGTTGCTACCATTGTATAGAAAGCACCAGTCCCCTCCTTTCTTCTGGCCAGATTTGGCATCGGCACATTACGCCAAATCCACTCTACAGTGGCTGACGGAGAATAACATCAAGTTCGTAGAAAAAGACATCAACCCACCAACTGTCCCCAGTTGCGACCGATCGAACGCTATTGGGCAATAGTCAAGCGTATATTTAAGAAGGATGGTACAATGTCCCAAAACATGACCGATTTTAAGAAAAATTGGGCAGTGGCATCCAGGAAGTGCACAAAGGTCACTGTGCAGAATTTGATGGCAGGTGTCAAATCAAAGGTACGGGCATTCTACAGAAATGAACATGATGACTAGTTTTTCCGTTTGGATCTTTTGTAAACATGTTAAGCTATAATAAACTGAAATAGTATGTTAATTTTAACCATGTTTTCATGCCTATTTTATTATTTGGAAGTTCATAACTACTTTTCGATACACTCCTTAAAAGTGGTA
>JASCZW010014471.1:0-22865 GCA_034211315.2 Aedes japonicus
TCTTCTTCGTCAATATCTTCGCCGGACGGCCGAAAAAGGGAAAATACTCATGTTGGAGCCTCAACTTTGACGCCAGCTGTAGTCCAAACCACTAGATGGAAAAAGTTCAAATTTTGTCCACATGAATTTCTGTGTTTTTTTATGTCATGAAGAAATTTTAATATGCTACCTAAATTTCTCACAGAAATACGGTTTTTTGAAATTGGTATGTCCAAAATGACTTTTTTCACATATGTTATGATAACTTCAAATTTATAAATTTTATCAACATAAAATTTTGGTCACATAAGGTCAAAACATTAGTTATAATGTTGTCAAAATTTCAGCCAAATATATTGATAATTGACAAAGTTACAGAAGGTTGAACAACGCTCATTTTGGAAGAAAATTTTGCTCGGCTTTTTTTTTGCTACTGAGTGTAAGTACAAAATCGCAAAGAGCCAGAACGTGGCAAGTATATTTGATAATTATCACATGGGGACAATCACGTTTCAGTATCTTCTTGATTGATCGGTAAGATCCCATCATAACCGAAGCTCCATCTGATCCAAAGCCCACAATCCTTTATTATTTAGTAATCGATGCCATTGATCTGGAACAGTTTTTCTAATTGCGCAAAATATGTATAGGTCCACACTGCAAGATTATATAAAAGATAACAAAAAATCACGTTCGACTATGCTTCGAAAAGCATATATAACTATCTAGAACATTATTCTAACTTCCCAAAATAACTATGCATAAATGCATAAACATACTTCTAAATTAGAAGAACAGTATTTTGTTGGAATAACTGCATGAAATTCCGCCGAAATTTGTGGCGCAATCTCTTCTTTAGCGGAATAGCTGAAGAAATTATTGACGTAATATCTGGAGAACTATATGAAAGAATGTTTACATTTATCCATGACAAAATTTGGAAAATAATTCTACAAAAACCTATTTCGGAATTATTGAAGTAAAAAATTAAATATATGGAATTCATGGAAAAAAATTCTCCAACAAACCCGGATTGTTTCCAAGAATTACTTCAGTAATAACCGTATAGTTTTCATTTTGTTCTTTCAGGTGTCTTCGAGAGAATCCTTTAAAATCACAAAACTTCACAAGATCAGGGATTCCTCCAAACATTTCTGACAACAAAGTTTTAAAAAACTATCGATGCAATGCCAGAAGAATCCCTGAAGGAATGCTAACAAACGTCTGAAGAATACTTATAAAAATGCAAGAAGGAATATCTAAAGGAATGTTTGCGAATCTTTGAGCAGTTCTATATTGTTTCCTTCTTAAATTATCTCAAAAAAAAATTTGGAGGAATCATTTGGGGGCACACACATAAACTGAGTTTCAAACCGTCATCTATCACTGTAGTGTCAGAGCCAATTGTTTTATTTGGCTTCAAAGACCACTCTGAAAGTAGTATTGATAAAAAGTTGGATCCTACACTGTACTCATATTTTGAATTTGTGGTTTTTGAGTGGACAAGCAATTCCCAAAAATCTTAAAAATCTTGGTATTTCTCAAAAATCTGTAATCTTTACTTTGTTATCTGTATAAAAAAAATGAAAAAAATCTGTGTTAATCAAGATAAATCTGTGCATGTGGCAACCCTGCCCATTGCTAGGGAGTCCAGAGAGCAATTCTCTTGGAGAGAAAAAAAATTACGCTCTTTTCTTTAATTGCAGCAAGGTATTGAAATTATTCTCGTTTTTATTGAACACCCGTTATTGTGTGCACTTCAAGAGGCGTGTTCATTTGAGAGTGTAAATTTCATAAAACATGTGAGCGATTCCACGAACAAGTGGGATTTTTTCCAGCTTATATTTTTGTATTTTTGATGTGCATGAAACCTTGCATACAAGTTTTTGGGAAGAAAAACGCCGTTTTGCATACTTGGTTCGCCATTTTGAATCTAGCCTTACTTATGAGAAGGGCCTATGAAAAATGCAAATGATATCTTCAAAAAATTGTATCTCGGAAACGGTTTGTCCGATTGGTTTGGTGTCTTCGGCGAAGTTTTAGACAATTGTTTGTGCTAAATGGAAAAAATATGCACGGTAAAAAAAAAGTTTGGTTTTTGTGTTTTGAACTAAAATATAGATTTTTCCTTAAAAGTTACATGTCAATAATTTTTTAATTATTCTTATGTTATAGCTGATTGCAAATGCTATCTAGTGCACAGTAAGTTGTTCTGGAAAAAAATAGGTTACAATGAAAAAAAATTTTTTTTAAAAAATTATAATTTTCAAAAAAGCTATTAAGAAAAGTCAAAAAAGTTTGTCATCCTAATTTTATGAAAGAACATCATATTTGTAAGCAAAAAGTACTTCGGTAACATTTTTCTAAGATGCACCGTTTAGAAGATATTACTGATTTAATTTTGATTTTTTTGGTAACTTAATAAGTTTTGGCCCTTTTCGGATGTATTCCGTGCTTTTTCAGTTTCAAAAGTATTTTTTTCGGAAAGATTGGAAAACTTTGAGTTCAAATGACACTGACAGCTTAAAGACTCGAGTGAAATTCTCTGCCTTAAAAGTATTTTGAAAAACAAGTTAAAATCCCACTATCAGGAACAATGATTTTTCAAGTGATTTTTGGTGCGTTGTGCTGAAAACGTGCTAACAAGTATGAACTGGTTTTGATTTTTTTTGTGGACGATAATATAAGCCGTGCAATGCCAGGCCAAAGAGATTTCGTTAGCGTAAAGACAGGAAATAAGAGATTAGCTGTTCAGAAAAGATTGTTAATGATGACATTGAGAGAAGCTTTTAATCGCTTTAATGAAATGTACGTCAATGTAAAAATAGGGTTTTCATCATTTGCAAGCCTCCGGCCAAGGCAATGTAAACTATTGACTATCACAGGAACACATAATGTTTGCGTTTGCACTACGCATGAAAATGTCAATTTAATTCTACATAGCTTAAAAAATACAATGTCTTGAATGATCTAAAAACATTAACGAATAGATTACTTTGCGAAAATAAGACAACTCATGCCATCTACGAAGATGTAAAAACTGCCCAGATACCTCAGTTTTAGAAGACAGTTTATTGAAACAACTGGAAGAAAACTTTGTTGAAAAGCTTTCATTCGAACAATGGGTTACCACTGACAGATGTGATTTAGAAACTATTGTAAAGCAAACCGATGAGTTTGTTTCATTTTTCAGCTCAAAATTAGAAAGTTTGATTCTGCATGATTTTGTAAAAACCGAATAATCCAATTTTTTGAAAACTACAAAACAAAACTTGCAAGATGGTGAATTTTTAGCTATTTGTGACTTTTCTGAAAATTACAGCTTCAAAATTCCAGCAAAATTGCAGGATGAAGTTCAATCACACCATTGGAATGTTCAACAGGCCACAATCCATCCTTTCGTAATATATTATACTGAAAATATACAAATTAAACATTTTAGCTTCATTATAATTTCTGAAGATCTAAGACATGATTCAGTCGCTGTTAATTTGTTTATTGATAAAATGATAAACTTTTTACAAATTGATCGAAATAAAAACATAAAAAAATTATTTTTATGTCAGATGGTGCTGCTTCACAGTGTGGTGGATACCCGCCTTTAACGATACTTTCATGGCGCACGATCAGCAGAAAGCGCAACAGTCCAAAGTTCCGAGAACGGGCGATTGCGATTTATGCTGACCACGGCAGAAAGATTTACGTACGCATCGACCGCATGCATGTTAAAATATGTTAGAGAAAAATAAAATCAGTCTTTTAACACCCAGCCTGGTCGAGTGATGTGCAATTACTTCTATCACATCCATCGTTTATATAAACTGTAACGGTACACATCAAAAGAACAGTATAAAAACCAAAAACTTTTCTAGCCTTTTGTAAATTTAATTCAAAGTATGATATTGACGTTGAATGGCATTTCTTCGCAACATCGCACGGAAAAGGTCCATGCGATGTTATTGGAGGATACGATAAAACGCATGGCTACCAGAGCAAGTTTAGCCAAAGAATGCGAACACCCGATAAAGACTGCAAGAGAGTTGTTTAATTGGGCAAACAAACGAAAAAAGAAGAACTTACAAAGTTGTCATTTTGTTATTCTACTACAGAAGAATACGAAAATATGTCTTTGCAGCTAAATAATCAATATAATAATGCAAAACAATTCAAGGAACTCAAAAATTCCACTCATTTCTTCCTCTATCAGAAAATACAATAAAGGCAAAGCTTTATTCAAACTGTCCTGACAATGATGCCAAAAATATTCGATATTGTTAAGAAAGTTGTGTAAACAATAATTTTATAAAAATACAGGAACAAAAATAAACTGATGATGATCCAGAACATATAACAGTTATTTTTTATTGCGCACAATCACGCATCCCTGAAAAATAAGCTTAATTCGCTCTTTTTCGAACCTTGCTAATTGAGGAGCTTGCATTTGCCGTTCTCAAAGAGGTGTATCTCGAGAAATCGAGCTGTCTTCATCGGTTTGATGTCTGTGGCGATGTTCGGCAATAGAGAGAGAAAATATGGCAACAGTATAAACACATCCAGTTTAAATGGATTAAACTGTTGAGCGATATGCAAGAGTTGAATGCACATTTTCAGCACTGCTTGCGCCAAAAATCACTTGAAGAAATCATTGTTCCTGATAGTGGGATTTTGTAGCTTGTTTTTCAAAAATACTTTTGAAGCAGAAGATAATCTCTACTCAAATCTTTAAGCTGTCAGTGTCATTTGAACCTCAAAGTTTTCCAATCTTTCCGGAAAAGATACTTTTGAAACTGAAAAATGACGGAATACATCCGAAAAGGCCAAAACTTATTAAGTTACCAAAAAAATCAAAATTAAATCAGTAATATCTTCTTTAAATCGGTGCATCTTAGAAAAATGTTACCGAAGCTACTCTTGCTTACAAATATGATTTACTTTCACAAAATTAGGATGACAAACTTTTTTTGACTTTTCTTAATAGCTTTTTGAAAATAATTAAATTAAAAAAAAAATTTCATTGCTACTATTTTTCCCGTTAACGAACTCGACTGTACACTAGCATAGCATTTGTCTATCAGCTATAACATAAGAATAATTAAAAAATTACTGACATGGTAACTTTAAGGAAAAATCTATATTTTGTTCAAAAACACAAGAAACCCAAACTTCTTTTTTTACCGTGCATATTTTTTTCCATTTAGCAACAAACAATTGTGTCTAAAAACTTCGTTGAAGACACCAAACCAATTCGGACAAACCGTTTCCGAGATACAATTTTTTGAAGATATCATGTTCATTTTTCATATAGGCCCTTCTCACAAGTAAGGCTAGATCCAAAATGGCGAACCAAGTATGCAAGGCGGCGTTTTTCTCTCTTCCCCAAAAACTTGTATGCAAGGTTTTCAGCGCAAATCAAAATGATATGAAAATTACTCGTTGCTGAAATGATATGGAACCGCTCATGTGCTGCTTTGCTGCACCTACAAGACTACCACCGGTGCCGGCCACGTCCTCGTGTAAAGTCTTCCAGGTGAGTAAGTTTGAAATTGCCAATGGAAGAAAAATTATCTAGTGAGTTAATTTTGGATCTTGGAATCACTGTTGTGCAGCACGCGATCAATGAAAGAGCAGTTGCCTGTCTTCGGTATTTTCAAAACGTAGTGGGGAATAGAAAGAGGTAAAGTGATAAATGGCAAGTGAAGGGGACGGGCCTAGAATTGAACTCCGGACCTTCTGCTCAGTTAGCAGAACGGGTAACCACTGAGCTACCCAGCCGCGTCATGGAATTTGAGCAGTGTGTGATTCTAAACAACAAAGAAGAAAGCTACTGCATTTTCAGTCGGCCCAGTCGGATTAGTAAACAATGACCCTTAGGTCGCTTGGCGTAAAGTGTGTTCGGTCTAATCGCATTCGACCTAGTGACCTGTAAACGTTCTATTTTCTATTTCTCTTCATAGGCATGCTCTTCGGATAATAACTTCGCTGCAGTGAATGTTTGGCAATCAGGATGTTGGATTGAATGTTGGCATGTTTTTATAAATATTGCCTTGAATATCAAGTGTAACAGTAGATTCTATCAAAGTAGATTAGGACCTGTTCATATACCACGTAGACTCATTTTTGAAAATTTCAGATCCCCCCTCCCCCCTCCATATATTTTTATGAAATTTTGTGTGGAGCGTAGACCTCCCTTCCCCTAGAAAAGTCTACGTGATTTATGAATAGCCCATAATACCTTTTGAAATGTTTGTATAGAAATGAAAAATGCAGTTAATCAAAATTAAGTTAAAGGAACAACTCGGTAGTAAGCTTTCTACAAACATTGCTAATTAGCTTCCATAATTACCCTTAGTTCTCACGTATAGCTGAAAACGTTGAAGAACAGTCGAACCATTTGGTTGGCTTCTTGTATTTACATTCTACGTGTATAAACCGGAACAAACAAGAAGAAAAAAATCATCGATGAGGCAGATGAACTTTGTGTGCAAAAAATCCAAACAACTTCGATTTGTTTGACAAAAAAACCGCACACACAAAAACAAAAACAGTACTCTCAGCGCATCATTTTGGGTTGCACAAAAGCACGCGTCATTCTATTTTTTCTATTTCAAATAACGCGAGCTTTTTGCCATTTAAAACAATGCACTGCAAACAAAACTCGCTTGCTTTTGGAATTTTAGAAACTTCATCTCATTAAATTGAAGCCTTATTCCTCTGGCTAATAATACTGCTAGAGTGAATTGATAATCTAGTCATTGTTTACAACAACAATTCATCAGTTGAAACATGCCTTTAAATTGATTTGTCAAATTTGTTAAAAGCCAGATTAATTCAAAACTAGCGTTTTCGTTCAATGTTCAAATTATGATAGTGAAATCTTATCACTTCATTTCGATTGGCAATTAGATTTAAATGGTGTGTTTTCATGTTCATTGGTTCAATTTGGAACAACAAAAAAGCTGTTGTTTCCTATTAAGATAAAATGGAAGAAGGACCTTGATCTTTGAAGATTTTTTTTTTAAAGAGGTGAAATGACACCATTTACCATGACGTGTTCAGTGAAGTTCAAAGCATCAATCGGTTAACTCTTTACATACCACACATTGGGTTGACAGTCGATATTTTTAGGTGCGTCAAGTGTTATCCTTGCATTCGCTTTGAGCTGGTAATATAATACCACAAAAAAAAAACAAATCTGTCGGAGATCAGCGGTTTCACTTTGGTAAACTAAGTAGATCAGCTCTTATTTCCAACCTACGCAACATAAGTAACGTTGCGATTCAAGATCAGGTGAACTGCAAGGTCTTCAGTTTTCTAAAACATTACTAATTAGCAAGCTTAAAATGTTGATATTTCTGCCAGTGCAGATATTGCCGCGCAAATACTGGTTAATGAAATTTGATACTTGGTTTGAAATGATGTCGATAGGGGGAGTATAAAGTTTTTTTTTAAACGATTTGTGGTCTCTTAATCCATTCTAAGTTTGATAAAAGAATTGATACGACAATTAAATCACTGTTCCAATCAATATGTGAACGGATTAGCTCAAAATAATAAAACAGTGTCCCATAAAAGTCGAACGTTAATTAAACCTGAACGATGCAAAATGTTCAACCTCACAATAATCGATAATCTTAAGGAACAAAACAAAAAATGCTTGGTTCTCTTTGAATTTCGGTGACAATCATAGCAAGCTTTGTTAATTGATGATGTAGCCAGTACCGAACAAAGCTTAGACACACTGAGTGTAATTCTAGCTAAGTGTAATTGTTTTCGCGTTGTTCAAGTAAAAAAAAACAGAAAAATTAAGATCGATCATAATATGCTCGAGTCACGTTTCCTTCGTTGTTTACGCACTCGTGATTGTCCTGTCTACTTTCAGAGTCCTTGCCAGTTGACATTCCCCTGTCAATCGGACGGACCAAGAACCGATTTGATGGCGATTGGACAAATCCACTACCGGACAGGTCCAACCTTGCCTTTGCTGCTGCTTCGGCAGAAAGGAAAGGCAAAATTCACCTAAATGGTTCTCAGAAATCGGATCTTATCGGGAATCGCTTCACACGGAATGTAAACAGTGTGGCGAGGCGCGTGTGCGCCCATTTACGCGTGACCATAACCAGCTAAGGAGGCAGGTCAATAATTGTAATTTAGATGTCAAAATACGTTAACAATCGATCGAGGGAGCCACATCGCGATTGGTTTGTTTCCCTGCATTCTAAGCATTTGACTGACTGACGTTTCGGCTAATTGCCCATCAACATAATGATTGTTATTGTTTGCTAATCGAGTGCAAATCATACCCCGTGAATGATCGTTCCGTTTTGAGTGGCCTCCTTCGTTATGCTGTATGCTGTTCTCATGGGTAACCGAAGAACTGGTGCGCGCTTGATCTTTCGCAGGAGCTTTGTTATACCTCAAGTGATTGATCGGCGCGAAGCCCAAAACGTGACAGTTCAATTATCCGAGGTAAAGTAGCTCTTTGGGCCTTACCTGCATATTGTTCGACTGTTATTACATTTGCGGCTTCGGGGTGCATTTCAGGTGAATACGGAAACGTTCATGGTATTGTTTGTTTCCCTCCCTGTGGCGCTTCAAGTTTGACCTATTTCAATTTGACAACGGACTATCAACATGGCTCAGGAGTTGAAATGATTAATAGAGTGCAGAGCAGGTCAGGCTCAAATTAGTGCAATGGCTCCTTTGAACAATATTTTGCTCTGTTTCGATTGTTTTCCTGATTCATTTGAAGCGGTCCTTTCTCAGTAATTTGGGAAAGGTCAAGAATACGTAATACAAAAACCAATCTGCACACGAAAAAACGATTGCAGTCAAGAAGGTTAAGGTTTTGTGACATGTCGACGATTTGTTCAAGTACTTCTTGACGTTAAATTGGATCATTATTCATGTGTTTGCCATCTCCCGTACTAGCAGTGGTCGAATGGAACGAAACTAATGAAATAATTATCTTCTGAAGGCAACTGCTGTTGATTCGTTTGTCAATAGAAATAATATCATTAGACTCATTATTTTTAACAGTAAAGCGGTTAATTTGCCAAGGATATTAAGAAATTGGATTCAAAAAAGTGTGCATCATTGCTTCATAAAAACATGATTGAATTCCCAAGCAGGACGATCGAAAGCTCCAATCGTGAGAAGACACTTTTTGCCGGTTGACATTTCAATTAAGGATCGGATCAAATTTGCTTCCATTCATTTGGCAATTGAGTTGTTTCGTTCACTTCTTGTCTTCATCTTGGAATTCGATACCAGGTGGTTTTTGCTGGTAGTGGTTGGAAACTTGTCATATTTTAGTAATTAATCTTCTCCTGTGGGCACTGCGTTAATCAAGCACAAGAAGAATACTGTAAAATAGGCAAGCTAAAACACAACTGAGCGCTGAAAAAATGGCTTCAGCGATCGGTTATCTGTAGCTTATTATAAATAAATCCACGGTCTAAATTTCATGAAGCAATCCAGTTGACAAATTATAAAGCAGTCTATAAAAACATGGAGTTGCTGCTTAATGTATGCATTAAAGAAAATGGACTTATTTCGGATTGCGATGAAGAGACTAAGGACTGTTTCAGAAATTATGAGCCACCTAATGGCTAACGGTCATTTTGAATTGAATGAAATTTTTCAAATTATTTTGGCTGCATCCTTTTGTTTATATATTTCTGTACGTCATAGCATCAAAAAACTTAGTTTCTGGTTGACTTTCAAAATGCGTGTCTTACTCCGGAGTAGAGAAGGAGTATTGTACACAAATGGTACATTGTGAGTGGAATCTTTTCAAGAAAATTAGCCAAGGAAGAGGGTGTGAGCGTCGCAGCGGTAGGAATTGCAGTTAGAAAATATGGAGAATAATGCACTTTCGAAGATATACCGAGAAGTGGTCTGAAAGCTGGTTCTGTGAGCCTGCTATTAACAAGAAAATCAGGGATGTCTTTAAGCAGAAACCATCGGCTTCCGTTCGAGATGTGGCGAAAAAGAAAGGGACCTCAACGTCTAACGTGATGCGTGCAAAAGAGTGACTTGGGCTCAAGACATACCGGAAGCAGAAAAAACCAAAAGAAACTCAAATCAGGCCGCGTCTGATCTGGGTGTATAACCATGGACGATGAAACGTATGTGTTCCTGGACCGCAATACTTCACTGTACGCAAGGACAGGGATATCTAAAATTTGGCTAGCTGATGGTGTAGCAGGCAATATGCAAATGCGGCAAAATATCTCGCTCGTACGTAACATCAGAGGAAATGAGCACCCAAAAATATAAGCGGTAGACAAAATAACTAGGATAGGCAAATATATGGTCAACTTTATAGAGCTCTAACTTCACGAAATATTGACCGATTTCAATTCTCTTAGAAGCATTCGACGTGAAAATTAATGTTTTTTTTTTTATAATACAGTAATTAAAATGGTTCCCAAATACCGGAGATTTTCCGGAGGGGATGTTTCACATGTCGATTTTCTGATGAAATTTTGTACAGGATGCCGTTAAGAAATATTTTTCTCTAGTAAGTACGCAAAAAGCGGTAAAATTTCCGAAGCAAATGATACGTTGAACTCAAAACTCGTCCCTCAAATGGCCGAGATATGCACAGAAAAAAATAATTAATTTTAACAAGCGCGTAAAATTTCCGCTCGTTTAATTCCAAGCCAAAGGAGGCGTAAACAACGCAATTGGTTGTAATCCTTGATGCGCCATACAACAATGTTTGCAATCTTTCATACAACAGGCTTGATTCAGGCGTTATCTGGCTTAAATTTACATGAAATATCCTATTCTTTTCTGCCAAATCTAGCATTCCCTTTATGTGCATTAGATAACGCAGAAAATTCAATGATTCTTTTTATCTGTGTGGCTTCTTCACAAAGCATTATTTATGTTTAAAGTGTACATTTGAACGCATTGGCCATTCCCGGGGCCACCGGAATGTTCCTGGGTGAAGCTTTAGCAGAAGCCAATTACATGTTGACGCCAAAACATACCGTGTGGCAGCTCTATCTTCATGATTTTTCATAAATAAGGTTTTGGTATTCTTGAAAAGACCATTTGCCGTATTGGCCGTTCCCGGGACCACCGGAACGACGCCGGGAGAACCTGTAGTAAACCAATTACATTTTAACACCGGAATATGCCGTGTGACACCTCTATCTTCTTCCTTTTTCATCACAAAGCTTTCTTTAAACTTAAAGTGGACATTTGGACACAGTGGCCACTCCCGGGGCCACCGAAATGTTAATGCTGGGTTAATTCGTACAAAAAGGGCATATTTTTGTGAATTTAATGTGTCGGCACAGTGAAATCTCTGTATGAAAAGTAATAGTACATTAGAAAAATCCATGCCAAGATCCGTGAAGTGCAGTGATGCATTCGAGAACAAGCAAAATGCACTGTGAACTGACTCACGTCATTATGAACTAAATAACGTTTAAAGGGAAAAATCACATTTAACTCATTTGACCAGTGTAGCAATTGTTGAAAAGACCAATAAAAATTAATTTGTTGAAATACGTTCGCTTTTATGTTTATGCGGAGGTACAATTTTTCTAGGTCGACATAATTTCGAACCAGATGATTGTCTATCAGATCTTTTTACTTTTTTTGGGTATTTTAGTAATAATGTCTGTCACACCCGAAAAACTTTCCAGAAGCCAAAAAATGACAGCTCAGCTGTTTCAAGTCCTAAACACAATGACATTCGCAGTGGAAGCGATATAAGCGCGCGCGAGCTTAGAAGTTCGGCAGTGATTGTTTTTTTGGTTATTTTCAATAATATTTTGGGTTCGTTCAACTAGAAATCTTCCATAATGAGCATGATGCGCATACTATTATAAGAGCTACCGGTGCTCCGACTATAAGCTTTATTAGTTCATTATTGTTCCGCATGAGATTTTTTGTGAACAGAGCTTTAAGTGCGTCGTCATTACTAGATGATAACAATAGCGCGCTCGGTTCATCAACTTAGCTCACAGTGTTCTTAAAATATTATGCATTTAATGGAAAAAATAGAAATGTAAAAAAGAAATATATCAAAATTATTCGCCACCAGATGGCAGGGCAATCGATTTGAAAATAACTAAAATCAGTCAATTTTTCAATCCATACGTTAAGGCCGATATGGCTTACATTTGGAATGATGAGACATTACTAACGCGTGTTAGAAAATAAATTTTGTGTCATCACACTAACGTAATAGGTTTAACAAAAATCCAAACAAGCTTTTTATCAACATCTATTTTCCTCAAGTATGTTCCTTTACACTTTTGCAATAATATATTTAAACTTCGTCCACACGCCCAAACTTTCGGACCTTTGACTTGACTCGTCCTGCCATCCAGGTTTCGATAAGTTTCTCTCCTCTGGTTTTGTAAGCTTTTGTCCACTTCTGTTTGAAGCCGATTTTGACATGTTTCGACAATCAGGCTTTATTATTGCCCAACATTTCTCGAGCGGTCGGAACTCTAGTCAGTTTGGAGGATTTCTTTTACGAACCACAATGACGTTATTTTCCTCGTACCATTTTTATCTTAGTGGCAAGATGCCAAATCGGGACAAAACGGGATATATTGAGAATGCTGCTTTAGAAGTGGCAATAGGCGTTTTTGTAGGCAATCTTTGTTATAAATTTCAATGTTACTATTCCCAGTTGAGATGAATGGTTGGCTGATTTTACCGCACTTAAGAGATGTTTTTCGCAAATTTTGCTCTCTTTGATTTTTTTTCTGTTTTTTTCTATCCCCCCTTTCGACTGCTTGGTTGGCTTACACTGAACCGTTTTGGTTTGTAGAAACTAGCTGATGACATGTGCCACTGTTTGTGGCGTCACTCTGACCGAACTCGCGATTGTTTTCTGTGAACGATTAGGATTTTCTAACCACTTGTCCATAATAAGGCTTCAATTCAAAACTTCAATTTAAAAGTATACAATATGCTCATTGATGCGAAGGTGAAAGGATCCACTGAAAGCTCAATCATACACTGAAAAAAATTCATATTCAGTTGATTCAGACCACTGACGCGACTAAGGTACAAAACATTGTTTCCGGACACGCTTCGGAGGACAAGATGTTGCTTCTTAACGAAGCATTTAATTAGATATTGAACTGATCAAAATCTGTGAAATCGAGCAATGAACTCTCTGATTGGGACTGGTAATTACCATCCAGCTACGGTACACTTGGCGAATTCATTTTCTTAAGGTTAATAATGACACCAGCTACGAATTGAAATTGAAAGACGTGAAATTTTGAATGGAATATTTAACTGTCCATTTTTTTTGGCAATCCTAAGAATCAAACAGTCGAAATTCTTTCGAGGGGGTTTAATTCCGTTATAATTGCGTATCCGATTTCATATTTCGTATTTTGTGTTCTATACTTGCTTCCTCGGTACCTAGCACTCAAACATCACTTCAAACAATACATTTCGATTGCTCAATTTTAGCAGATAATTTGCATTAGCTGTTCAAGAAGCATCTCACTGTAATGTATTATTTTCATTGATTTCAAATAGGTACAATTTTCTTCATTTTTATATTAGACCACTAGTACCAGGAATTTGTATTTTGAACGAATCAATCCGGTTATTTTTTCCCTTAAGAAGGTACATCTTTAACTGACATCTGTAAGCAATTTCAGGGTGATCAAAAACCACTGTTTGTTTGGCCGCTGTTTACATAAGATATTTTATTTTGTCGAAAATTCACTATGAAAATATTTGTTGAAAAAGGAGCTTGTTTGAATTTTTTTCTGATTCCAACGGAAGTGTTGCAGAACGCCTTCGAAACCCAGAGCATGCGAAAGCACCCTTCAACATCAAATACCGACGAAATTATTAACAAAACTGTGCTTGCAAATCATCATGTATGTCTTAGAGAGATGGAGAGTGATTTCAAAATCTCTATGGAACTGTTCAGCATATTGTTGTTATGAATCCTAGAGGGTTTGAGCTGTTTAGTGGAATACCTGTAACTAGAAATTAGAAAAATGGTATTTTTCATTTAATTCCAACTTCGTTTCAGCTTATCTTGACAGATACGTATCTGTCAAGATAAGCAAAGGTAGTTTGGAATTAAATGGAAAATACTAATTTTTCTTCTAATTTCTAGTTATATTGTTGTTGATATTTTGGACATGCAACAAATTTCTGCAATTGCCGAAAGAGCTAAATGTCGTTCAAAAAGATCGTCGAAAACAAGTTCGCTGAAGACATGATTTCACATGATTCAGACATGATTACACTACGTTTTACGGGAAGTTTAAGATGAAAATGAAATGAAAATGAAAATGTTGACAAAAGACCGTTTTAAGAAGCTATTAATTTTGACGTGAAAAAATAGTTTTTTGATCACTGTGCGGCGTGGGATACAAGCTTGCTGTTTCAATTGAAACATGAAGCTTTCCGCCACCAGGTAGTGCTGTCAATATCGGAGCTTTGTAGTATGTTTAAAAGCTTCTGAGCCGCGACATAAACATGTCGCGCAACGGCGATGAACGGCTGCTGCGACGATGCTTGCAATAATAAGCGTCATGCTAATTATAGCTACATTTACCTTCTCTCCTTGAGTTTTCGTCGTTTTGATTTAGTTTTAACGTAACAAATGGACTGTGAATAAATTAAATTACTAAATGAACATTCGCTGAACTCAGCTCTCGATGTGGACTGATAGAAATCTCTAGTTTATTTAAATAATTGGAACGCAATTATAGAACACGATATAATCCACCGATGGAAGACTGAACTTTTTTTACACTTTATCAAATATTTCGTAAATTCCGTCTAATCAAACAAGTCAGAATGAACTATGAGTTAATCCTCAGTATCAATTTGGATACAAGATAATAAATAAGTACATGTTCGTTGAAAATTGTGCAGTTATGGTAAATGGAGACATTGTGTAATTTTTGAACAAACGCGTGGCATCGATGCGGATAAGACCACTCACGCTAATCGATGCTGCTCTAATAATATAGAGTCGCATAATGTCACATCTAGTGCGCTCTATGGCGTATCTATATATGTGTGTAGAATGTGTGCCCGTTACAAATAATGTCACATCGGTTTCGCAGCCGTTTGTGAATCAATTTAAATTTTGTTGGCGGCAAATAAAAGCTACATCATTGATACAGAGATATGAACGAATCAGTATTTTACGACGTAGTGATCCTGTTTACTTTCTATAGTGCCGCATCCGGTGAATTGAGGGTTGAGTTTTTAAGCAATCCTTATACCCATCTTTTTGCGAAAGAAGATTAAAAAGCGTTGTTTTCTTTACTATTTTACAATTAGTTTTAAAAGACAGTTCAAACCAAAGGGGTTGAAGATACGGCTCAATTGCGGTCAATATGGTACGTTTAGTCAGCCTCAACAATATCCTTTTTAAGCTTTCGGGCAATTTTTGTCGTGTGTTATGCTCCTCAAAAAGTTGAACATCCCTCAAAAAGAGCATATTCATTTATTGATTGAAGTAATAGTTATTGCTAAATCTGATGAACAAACAGATGATGTTTGGGACTAACATATACACAGTTAAAATTATTTTGTAATTTTCAATCTATTTTCATGCACATAAAAAGAGCATGCAAATAAATTCAAAATTACATGAGCATTCAAATTTACACGACCTGGAAATTAAATCTTGTAATATCTGCTAAATTGAATTTTACATGAAATGCTTCGACTGCATCGTTGATTTTTACATTCAAGTTTATGTTTTACGTCGGACAAGGAGAAACAAAAGATGAGTGGGAATTTATTTGTTTATTGATTACCCAATTTATCCAAACATGACACATTAAGTGAGAGGTGGAATCGTTATGAATAAAAAGGTTGGCTCACCCCTTCAAACGCTTTAAATGTTCATTATTTTGTCAACATTGAAGACAAATTACATGTTTACTTAA
This sequence comes from Aedes japonicus, assembly GCA_034211315.2. Lineage (NCBI taxonomy): Eukaryota > Metazoa > Arthropoda > Insecta > Diptera > Culicidae > Aedes > Aedes japonicus. The sequence continues at coordinate 15,894 of JASCZW010014471.1, forward strand.
GAAGCGGATAGTTTCATTCAGCATGGCAGCATATTTTCATTCACGCTCTGTTTACGCATTGGCAAAAATGTTGCTCAGTCAATAAATGTAACAAAGGTAGATTTTTTTTTCGGGTAAAACCTGCATAATATACAGTTCCTCGCGACTAAAAGCACAGTAAATTCTTATACCACAATTCATTCTGCTCATTTCAATCAATTCAATAACAGGTTATTTATTGGTAATTGGCCAATTTCTCGAATACCCTGCACACTACCAAAATGTCATGTAAATTTCTGTCTCCTGAGACCGACACATGCAAGCGTCCTTTAGCACATAAGAATGAGTTCAAAGAGATGCGCAAATAAATTCAATCAAACACGTCTTTCGTCGAATTGCGTATGTTTCAGTCTCAAGAGACATAATTTTACACGAAATCTTTCTTTACGTTCCCCGACTTTTTACAAACATGAATTACGTCTCGTGTGAAATTCATAATTTCTAAGTGTGTAGGAAACGATGTTAACCAAACTATATCCCTGTAAACACAGTAAATACATGTGAAAATTAATGACGAAGTAATTTGCAAAGTGTTTTAATAAATTTTAACCGAATTCTAAATCTACAACAATTTTCCATCTGCTTTAATGTAAACAAACGTTACCTTAATTAAGCCATAAATATACACTCTCTATGATTGAATGTTTTTGCTGTAGTTCAAGTTAAATTTACACGACATAATTTTAAGCTTCAAATTGATTTTTCAATTACGGACGCTGTATGTTAACATACATTCAACGGGAGCCGACATAACCGTGTAGTACTTGTCAATTCCAGAAAAGTATCGTGGCAGCTATTATTATTGGTGAGTGTTGGTTGAAGTAAATTATCAAAAACAAAGTGAGAATGCTATGTACTCTTTGTCATTTTTCCGTCGAGAGCATTGTGAGCTTCTTGAAACACGTTCGGGACCATTGAAATTTGATAAAAAAAAAAAAACAGTGAAACAGTGTTCAAATTTTAAATTTTATAAATCATTCGAAAACAACGATGGCAGCATTTCGAAGCAACTTTGTTCCAAGAACCAGATGTAGAAATAAAATCAAATCAAAGTAAAACAATACGGCTTTCTTTTATTTATTTAATGACTTCTGAAAGTCACAACCCAAAGCAGATTTTGCGACATAACCTCAATTTAGCTGATAAGATGTGTGAAATTTCCATTGGATTTGAGTTTGACAGCTCATATGCATTACATGTGATTTGAATTTTACAGAACGTTTAAAATTCCATTAGGGAACGTCCATTAATTTCGTCACGCAAAACATGGCTTAACCCCCCTCCCCCCTGTCACATTTTTTGTATGGACGTTCAATTTTTTTTTGTATGAATCGTCACGTTTTCCGACTAATAATTTTTTTCTGTGATGTACGGGTTTGGAGTTGTGGCATAAAGACGATACGCTCCGTTTGCCATAAGTGCATAAATTAGGTATTTGAAAGCGTATTTTGGCTGCATCTCCCGTCTTAAACCGTCATCTACAGAAAACTTGTACTTACTGGTGGAATATTACTGTCCCGGCAACTGCTTTGAATTCGCTTTGATGTAGGTCTCATCATCAATGACACAGCATAGTATTTCGTTATCAGTTTCTTGTAGAGTTTCCAAGCAACCGTTATGAAGAAACTCTTCTGGCGTTCGTCCCTATTTGATAAGTTCTGCACTTTATGAGTTTCATATGGTTAGAAAACTTTTTGGCAGAAGCTTACGACTATATTTGTGGTTATAGTATTGCTCGAGGGTAAAATTTTTGGCGGTTGCCTCCATTGCCGAATTCCTTAAAAATAAATCTTCGATTTTCTGTATCTATTGGATTTCATCATATCGTTTTGGTAGTGGTTTAAAAAAAATGTTTGAACGCAATCGTAAATCTTTGCCTAGAATAGTTCGACTGTCTTTAGGTCGGTTTTCAGTGATTTTGCAATTTTTCGGACTGACCGCTTAGAATTTCGATTCCTTTTTGAACACTCTAACGACAATCTTCTCATCACTCCGGCCAGCACTCATCACTTCCAAAGTAATAATTTTAGTTCGTTTTAAAAAGAAGCGGCACTTCAGGAATTTTTGTTTTATGTTTTAACACAATTATGGCTAAATTCGGTTCTCGCAGCCGAGATAAACGAATGTGGATGATGATCTTCCTTTACTCCAAAGGTAAAACTTGAATCATGACTATATTTTTACATTTCTTCACTACAATTTAATTGGCCATACATAAAGCAAATATATTTGTTAAAACCTGTCTTAAGGTAACAAAATTTGCAAAATATTTCACGCATTTAACTAACGGTGCAAGGATAATTCACTTTTCGCTTCACAATTAATGAATAGCTTGATAGTCGCATAAAAGAATATCATATCATACAACACCCGTTTCGAACATTTTATCATCAAAAATAGGCACAGGTTATCAACATTAGGTTCTGGGAATGCTAGATTTGGCAAAAAATAATGGCATATTTCATGTATGTTTAAGCCAGATAACGCCTAAATGTAGCCTATTTTATGAAAGATTGCAAATATTGTTGTATGGCGCATGAAAGATTGCAAACAATTTCGATATTTGCCACTCCTTTGGCTGGGAATTATACGAGGGGAAATTTTACACGCTTGTTAAAATTAGTTATTTTTTCCGTGTTCGGTTTTTTCTGTTTAAACATTTTAAATACAGTGAAAACACAACCATCACACCCGTTTCACGCACAGATAAAAAGAAACATTTAATTTTCTGCGTTATCTAATGCAGATAAAGGGAATGCTAGATTTGGCAGGCAATAATGGGATATTTTATGTAAATTTAAGCCAGATATCGCCTGAATCAAGCCTGTTGTATGAAAGATTGCAAACATTGTTCACAGAAAAAAATAATTAATTTTAACAAGCGCGTAAAATTTCCCCTCGTGTAATTCCAAGCCATAGGAACGTAAACAACGACATTGTTTGCAATCTTTCATACAACAGGCTCGATTCAGGCGTTGTCTGGCTTAAATTTACATGAAATATCCCATTATGTTCTGCCAAATCTAGCATTCCCTTTATGTGCATTAGATAACGCAGAAAATTCAGTGTTTCTTTTTATCTGTGTTGTATGGCTCATCAAAGACTAAAACCAATTGCAATGTTTACGCCTCCATTGGCTTGGAGTTAAACGAAGGGAAATTTTACGCGCTTGTTAACATTAATTATTTTTTTCTGTGGAATCTTCATCAGACTAAACAGGTTACCTCCCCTGAGCTTTGCTTATTCATTCTTTTAGTCATGCGACTCTTTATACGATACGAAGAAAACGCCGCACGCCTTAAGTCTGTTGCAAAAAATCGAAATGTAGAATTCCACAGGGAAAATATGGACCATATTTCTTTTCTCAGTTAATACTTCTTATCCAAACAGCTAATTAGAAGCTTGACGGAGCATTTGCTCCATTCAATTTCCCACATGGTAATTAACCTTTTCCCATTTGGCTAAAAACAAACCTCCAATCTGAACGGCACTTTCCACGGAGAGTCTGTCTCCCATTACTGTCAGGATGCCGAACCAACGTGCACACACACACACGAGACACAAGAAAACAAGAGATCTCAAAAGTGGATCATTTCACACGAATCAAAACATTCACCGCTGCTCTCACTTCGCACCCACTTAGCCACAGCAGAAGAGATTTATTCATTGGCACACGACAATTTCAGTTGCTCATACGACTTCGTTTTCCTTTTTGCTACTCCATATTTTAGAAGATTCAACAACACTCTTATCAAAAAATACCGAGACGTTTGAACCATGACGACATTGGAGTGAAATTGATGATAATTTGCACAGGAATTTGCATCGTTGGCTGGAAGAGATGGATATGCTGGGCGAGTAAGGTGGGGGAGCATCTGAGCATTGCTAATGGGAACGGCACTCGAGAAAGGCCAAGAAAATCATGGATCACACCGAGCACGAGAACGATGGTGGGTGGCGTCTTCCAGTTAAGAAACACCTGTTTTCCATGACCCTATCACCTGGTTTCTTGCTGACGTCGTCATCTTTGTTGTGTTGCAGTCTCCCTGTGGCGCGACGGTTATTTAAGCAGATTAGATAGCTTTAGAAATTTGACGAAGGTCATATTTGAGAACACAAATAGCTCAAAGATGAGAGGAACGATGTTCTTAGTAGAGTTGGGAGTTGTTGGCATGAGAATGGATTTGGTACACGAGAATAAAAAACTACATAAAGGGTGAGCCGATAATTATTGCGACACTAAAAATTGGTAAATCGGCCATAGTTATCGAAATTAAACCGAATTTATTTAGTAGTTCAGCATTTTTATTTTTGACTGTTTGATGTTTGTTGATCACATGCGATTTTAACAAAGTTAGGCTGGAAACTGAAACTTTAAAGATTATCAAGAAACAAGTAGCCATAGCAGCATAATGAATTGATCTGTTCATCGCCCTTGTTTTCAACATAAGAGATTTTCAAAGCAAATACAATTCATCAACACTGACTCGCTGAGTGCTGTGCATTACGTATGTCAGCAAGTGATAAAAACAGATACTGATCTAAAGAAGCCATACTCTTACTGCGATTAACGATACTAACGTTAAAAGGAGGAATTGGGCGAAATTAATGGCCATGGGAAAAGTAATCTAAAAATATGACAAAATAAATCAGTTCCCCTAAATGAAAACATAGCAGATTTGATTTCATTCACGTTGCGTTTCTAATTTTATGCTTTTTTTTTTTGACACTTTCAGAGGCAATCAGAAACATTACTGGTAATATTGTCGGTTTTCCTGCCAACAGTTTTCAAAGCGACTAATCGATGGATTCATCGTCCATCGGACTAATGGATCCCGAGTTCCTCAGGATCGGTTGGCACCACGGCATTCATCAACTGTCTGGGGAGAATACTCCGCTGTTCGGTCACTGAATGCTTGGCACACAGTCCGTTGCCCGTTGCTGGCCACCAGTCGAAAACTAATAGCAAATTCGTTTTTGATTCAGTTACAACCTGAATCGGGTATCAAAATTGGGTCGATTTGTTGTGTGTTACATGTCGGTGTGATTATCCCTAAAGGGTGTCAACAGTTAAATTGCATCACTTTCAATAAGCTGTAACATTTCGCCCTTTGGGTTGATTTCAACGAAATTTTGGGTGAATGACCTCAGCGTGTATTGTTTACACTGCGTGAGTTTCATTGTGAAATGTGGCGTAGTTTCGAAAATGGAGTCGAAGGAACAGGAAAGTGCGCGAGAACATTTTGCACACGCACCTCGACAACCCACTTTTTTCGCACCGAGCAACCGGAAAGATGTTGAAAATTCACCAGTCTGAGCAGTTTGCCAGATGATAAAAGCTATGAAAAATCGTTGCTTTAATCATAAAAATACTAATTGGATTGTTGAAATACTAAAAGAGAAATATCAGCAAATCGTGGAAGCCTCGGTGGTATGAAAGTGACTCCTGTGAAGGGCCGTCCTCAAGGGGCGTCTTGTCTTTCCTTCGATGGTCTCTTCTTGTTGTTGATGACCTCCCTATAAAATTAAAGTTTAAAGGATTTGAAATAATTGGATTTGTGGATGACATTGTCATTATAGTCCGTGGTAAATACAATACTATCATGTGTGAGAGAATGGAAATAGTATGATAATAAAGGGCGATACGGTCAAAATTTGGTCAATATCAACTTGACGTATTTCTTTCAATTTTGCATTTAAAAAACCTGAACACCCCTCATTTTGAAGGTGTGTGTGTGTAGAATGTTGCTCCTATTTTGATTTTGGAATTCACTCTTCAGTTGTCAAAATGCCGTCCAAGCAAGAAGAGCAGCGTATCAAAATTTTGCTCGCGCATCGCGAAAATCCGAGCTACTCGCACGCAAAGTTGGCAAAATCGCTAAAAGTTGCCAAATCAACCGTTACAAATGTAATTAAAGTGTTTGGGGAACGTTTGTCGACAGCCAGGAAGTCTGGATCGGGAGGAAATCGAAAACCGGAAGCCGCTGAGACGACAAAGAGAGTTGCCGGTAGTTTCCAAGCGAAACCCTAACCTATCTCTCCGAGATGCCGCAAATAAGCTGGGTGTATCGTCTACAACCGTGCATCGAGCCAAAAACGAGCCGGACTATCGACTTACAAGAAGGTAGTGACTCCAAATCGCGATGATAAACAAAATACGACGGCCAAAGCGCGATCCCGGAGGCTGTACACGACGATGCTGACGAAGTTTGACTGCGTGGTAATGGACGACGAAACTCACGTCAAAGCCGACTACAAGCAGCTTCCGGGACAGGAGTTTTATACGGCAAAAGGAAGGGGAAAGGTAGCAGATATTTTCAAGCACACGAAACCGTCAAAGTTCGCAAAGAAATATCTGGTTTGGCAAGCCATCTGTACCTGTGGCTTGAAAAGCAGCATTTTCATAGCTTCCGGGACTGTCAACCAAGAAATTTACGTGAAAGAGTGTTTGAATAAACGTCTGCTGCCTTTCCTGAAGAAACACGGTTGTTCCGTACTGTTTTGGCCGGATTTGGCATCTTGCCATTACGGTAAAAAAGGCCATGGAGTGGTACGCCGCCAACAACGTGCAGGTGGTTCCCAAGGACAAGAACCCTCCCAACACGCCAGAGCTCCGCCCAATTGAGAAATACTGGGCTATTGTCAAGCGGAACCTAAAGAAGACCAAAAAACTGCTAAGGACGAGCAGCAGTTCAAGGCAAACTGGCTTTCTGCGGCGAAGAAGGTGGACAAGGTGGCTGTACAAAATCTGATGGCAGGGGTCAAGCGTAAGGCCCGGCAATTCGGATTTGGAAAAGCGGAAGCCTAACTGAATATTTTTCCTGAATTTTATACTAATTGAACTTGAAAAAGAAATTTAATTTGATTTTTTAAATAAACGATTTCACCGATTTACACGCGTTTTCCCTTGACCAAATTTTGACCGTATCACCC
>JASCZW010014472.1:0-22832 GCA_034211315.2 Aedes japonicus
GTGAACCAAACTCTGTATCAAAATTGCCGAGTTCGATTGGTGTGCGAACATGCAAGCCGTGGAGACTCCTTTTTCAATTTACCCAAGGATGCAGATTTGTTATGGTCCTGAAAAATAAATTTAGATGTAGCCGCTGGGTGTCTTGCTGCAAGTCACCCGAACTGCAGCCAATTTTGTCTATGCTGTTCAAGCTTTTGCAGAGAAGAAATTATCCCAAGCAGCACAAAACGACCAACTTGATCGTGACATAATTGAGTCACACATCAGTCACTCTAACCGGTTTGCAACTAGTGTTCTACTATGGATGGGGTCAATTGAAGAAGTCGAGTCGAGCTAAATTGCGCTTTACAGAAGCTGACAAAATCTGATCGAGTTGGCAACGGAACTCGACAGTTGACTATAGTATTGATTGTTTTTATAAATGTTGCTGAAATATTACACCATACAATAATTCAGGACCTTCATCTATTTAACTGTCATTACTGAGAGTCAAAGAATGTAGGTATTTACATTTTTCACTCTTGTTTTATGAATTACATCAATGTTTTTTTTAGTTGGAAACCTCATTGGGGCGATGTTTCAAAGTTGTTATTAATAAGTGTTTATTATCTTGTTATCGCTACAGCATTATTTCGTAAAATATTTTACATTATCTTGAATTTCAGCGAAGCTCTCTCTCTTAATCTTCTACAAGGGTCTTTGCTGAAATTCTGGGAAGTTTCTTCGCAGTCACTCCTAATTTTCTTGAAAATTCACATCTAACAACCGAACTTAACCTTCCAGAAATTGTTGGTAAGTTTTTTTTTCCTGAACTTAGTTACTTTCTTAACCTCTGTTCTATCCTGAACTGCGAGGAAAATTTACCAAATCTTTGAGAAAGTTCTCTCTAGAATTTCATGGAAATTTTTCTCAAATTTGTTGGAAATGAACTTTTGAGAATTTCCCTTGAGAACTTCAGGGAAGTTTGTTCTTGAATTTCTGAGAAACTCTTCCTTGAACAAGTAGGAAGTATCCTCTATATTTCCGGGAAGTTTCTTCCTATATTTCTCAGAAGTATCTATCTGAACTTCTGGCAATTCCTGTACTTCGAGAAAGCCTCATGCTAAAATTCTGGAATGATCGGTTTTGAACTTGAAGGAAGCTATCTGATACTTCTGGGTAATTCCAATGAAACTGTTTTGGAACTTCTGGTAAGTACTCTCCTGAATTCCTAAAATTTTAGAGAAATTCCTGGTGGAAATTATAGATAGTGTCCTCTCTGGTAATTTCTGAAATTTGGGGAAGTTGTATCCTAAGCTTATTCTTTCTTAACTTCTGATAAGTCCCATCCTTAACTCCGATCAAAATTTAACTGAAATTTTGGAAAGCCCTATGTAGAATTTCTTAGGAAATGCCTTTACATTTGTTGAAAGTTTCATCCTGAACTTCTGACTAGGCTTCTTCTGAACTTTTGGATTGTTTTCTCCTGAACTGTGTGTGACGGGGGGTGTACCTGAATTTCTGAGAAATTCTGGTTCAAACCACTAGGAAGAACCACCTATGCTTCTAAAACAAACCACTAGGTTCAGCCCTATTGTGTTGTTCGAAATGATGCCGCAGGACAACGCAACTAAATGTAAGTCATTTACATTGAACAATACAATATTCTTTGACCTAACACTTTAAGGCCTTATTTTTTCCAAGCGGTTTTTTTACAAGTAATTGGGTGTATTCTCTATAATTTAGTTCTCAATAACAGAGAAATGGTTGAAGAAAGTAGGAATTATTTTTTGAGATGTGCTAGGTCGTCCAAAGTGTCCTAGAGTTCTGAATTTAAGATCTACAGATGTAACAGTAGCTTTATCCGCTATACAATGTTATGATATGTATTCAAACATATTCAATGAATGTCCCGGAAGACCAACATGAAAAACAAACTAACTTAACTTTGCATTGCCCATAAAGCTACTGTTACAATTATAAACCTTAGGTTTTGAAGGGCAGTTTGAATGACCTGAAACTAACATGGTTATCCTATGTCCGATGTCTGTGGACGTTTCAGAATGTTTATTGACTATGTTTGAATATTTATCGTAGCTCTGTAGCCAAAAAACTACGGTTACTACTGTTAATCTTAAGTTCTGAACTCAAGGTTAGTATTTATGAACTTGAACATCCTAAGATAATCCGATAATGACTGGTAACCTTACAGGATGTTTGAATGCACATCATCACCTTGCATAGATTATAAAGCTAATGTTACGACTGGAGATACTAACTTCTGAACTGAAGGGCAGTTTTGGTGACCTAAAACAACACAAGATATCTCAAAATATGTATAGACCATGCAAAATACTCACTTTATTTGGTCAAATACATACTGTTAGGGCAGGTTCGCGATTTCCGGTGAAATTTTTTGGTCAATAAATCGGGTATTGGCTGTGAAGTAGCTCTATACTAGAGCTGCTGCTATGTCCCACTAGGTGTCACTTTTCTTTTACTAGAGCTACTTTCAAATTACTGGGGAATGGACTTTATTCACACTTTAACTTGTAGAAATACAATTTAGGAGAATCTATTGCCATCTTATACTGGATTTCGAATGAATTTATTTAATTATTTGAGTTCAAAAGAAAACTTTTCACCTACTACGGCTAGCTCAGACTTGAATCCTATTTCATACATATATAGCACAACTACTACTACTTTCTTGTGCTAAATTGTAGTATTAGATCAGGTAAGATCAGCACGAATCTAGGCACAGTAGGACCTAATTGAGAATCAACACATAATGTTACTCTGTTTGATCCAGAAAACTACAGTTACAGCTGCAGATTTTAACTTTTGAATTCCAGAATAGTTTGGATAACCCAGAAAATCTGGTAAATATCTCATAAATGTCTCAAAATCTTAAGTTCTGAACGCCAGGATAGTTTGAAAGACCATCTAGACCATCCCAAGATTATCTTTTTGTGTAGTTTTACGTTCGAAAATATCCACTGAATATGCTTGAATACGTGACGTTACATTGTATAGCCCAAAAAACTATTGTTACTACCATGTGATGAACTCCAGAACAGTTTGGATTACTTAAAGTATCACAAAGTTACAAAATAATGACTGTTGACCTTTCAAACGATTCATTGGCTATGTTTGAATACATATGGTCACCTTACTTAGCCCAAAACCTGACTGCTACAACTGTAGACCTTATGTTATGAACTCAAGGACAGTTTGGATAAGCTAGATTATCCCAATTTATCTAATGAAGTTCAAAAATATTCACTGATAGTTGTATTCACGTAGCGTAACTTTGTATAGCTCAAATATTATAGTTACTACTGAAGATCTTAAGTTCTGAACTCAAGAATAGTTTGGATGATGAAGTAGAGCGCAAAACGATGACTGTTGACCTTCCAAAATGTTTAATAAATATGTTTTCATACAAATCGTAACCTAATATGGTTCTACTATTATAACTGTACATCTGAAGTTTTGAACTCAAGTACATTTTGGATAACCTAGAACATCTCAGAAAGATGCAGAATTTTTAAAGTTAAACAACGAGAACTAAATAATACGTATGCATTTGTACCATATTCGAAAATAATTCTTTACACTATGAAGAAGGCAATTTAATTTTTCTTTTTGAACTTCTTCATATTCAGGATGTTCTAGGTCGTCCATTAAGTCTCAAATTCATATGTTTTCTATATTTTCCATAGAGAAGAATTAATTTAGACAAATTTACCGAGGACAGTGTAAACTTTTATTCAATCTTTGTTTTTATACAGCAATTTTCCGTTGACCCGTTAGCCCTGAAGGAGTTCACATTCTTTTGAGACAAGGCTTAACATTTATGAATTTTTCAATGGTATGTGGCCCTGAATCAACAACTTTCTCATTAGAACTTGATGTGTAGAGAAATTCACGATCGATTGTTGTAAAAACTTTGAAAATATTTTAATAAATGACTGAGATATTAACGCTCAAAACCTGACAGCTTTTCGTGACGGTCGCAATGCGATTTTTTTCAGTTGTACCCCAGTATAGAAAATAAAGACGTAGTCCTACGTCAAAAATCTGTTCTTTGGAGGGGTTTCTTCCTGAAGTTTAATAAATCCTTATTCTGAAATTCTGAAATTTTCTCTTCTGAAATATAGGAAAACTCCTGGGACGTTCCAACAAAACTTTTGGAAAGTTTTTTTTTCCAGAATCTCTGGAATGCCATTTTCTAAAAATCAGAGAAGTTCTCTTCTGAACTTCTTGGACGTATCCTCCTGAGCTTTGTCAAAGTTTGTTTCTGAGTTTATGAGAAATTGTAGGTAGCGCTTTCTCTGGTTAGTTCCTTCCTGAACTGCGGGATGTTTTTTCCTAAAGTTCTGAGAAATACTCGTTTTTAATCTTCTTCTAAAGCTCAGAGCAGTCCTCTTCAGATTTTCAAAGAAGTTTTATCCTGAACTTCTGGGAATGTTTGTTCGCATCCATCCAATTTTTTTTAAGTTTCTCAAGTAACTGATGAGCAAGAAGCGTTTTCTTGCCTTCGAAAACCCGATGGGCTGGAGAGATCGAATCTTCAGGAAATTCAGAACTCATCTACTGGGAGAAATCTTCAAAAACATTCTTCTAATAATCGTGGTCTACCTAATATTGGCAAGTTTGATTCAGAACGTGTCCAGTAGGTGGGACTAGTGTAATTGAATAACCAATTGATTGAACCAAAGGAGCAAATAATGCTTTTGAACATTTGTATCATTTGTAGCAAGAAGAAAGAAATCTTCAGTTTAGTAGCTAGAAATTAGAAGAAAAATTAGTATTCTCCATTTAATTCCAACTACCTTTGCTTATCTTCGACAGATACGCGTATTTCATCTACAATGTGCAGACTTCTTCAGTGTCTCGTACTAATAACTCGACTTGAGTTGCCTCATTTTGAAATCAGATAATTAACCTGATCAAAACATTCACCCCTTTCTAAAATGGTGCAATTACATTCAGATATTATACCATGAGCAAATCAGGTATTTTGGTTATTTATTCCATAAAACAAATCAATAAACAACAACATAAATTGCCACGGAAATGAAAAGTGCACGTTTAGTCGTTTACCCTAGATTAAAAGTAACAAATCTAAGAGAGAATTGCGGCCAGTATCACACCTGATGTTAGTGCCTTTACATAAACGTTCTACGACGTGGCAGTGAAAAAATGAATAGAATATGTGATACTTTCACTACTGGTCAAATTCTTGGTCTCACATGAATCACTTTCACTTTTTTTTAAACACTATTTTTTAAAAAAACTTTTTTTTTTTTGAGCATATTAGTAAAACGATTGTGATTGGGAAACTAGAAGAATTTAAAATTTAACACTGCATTTGATCACTTTTAAAAAAAATAAAATATTAAACCTTGAAACCTATATTTTTTAATTTTCGCTAGTAATCTCGAGCAAATTCTTTTTAATTCCACTATGAGCTTATCTTTTGACAGATAGGCCTATTTCGTCTGCTACTTACAGACTTCTTCAGTGTCGAGTGCTCTTTTTTTTTAAGTGATCAAATGAAGTGTTAAATTTTAAATTCTCCTAGTTTCCCACTCACATGAATGTTTATAACATGAGATAAGCCCTCTCACCGTCGACAAAGTGAAAACTTTGACACTGAAACTAACCAGCAACCAAATACAAATAGACAATTTAAACGAAAAATTTTAAAGCACATTTTGGTTAAAAATCGACTTAAGAGACCTTTCATTTAAAATGAAGACTTTTTAGTGATTTGCGACGAGCCCTGCCAATGCAACACGCAGCCATCTGTAGAAGCTGATTCAAAGTAACAATAGTAAAATAAGTACAATGACATTTGAAAAAGCCAAAAGTCGTCAACAATAATGAACCCCACCACAATCGAAGCCGGTGATCGCAGCCCATTCAACGGGAATCACTTCCCACTTCCCAACGAAAGGATGTATCACGAATCGCATCATAAAAGCAGACACACAGCGATAAAGTGTATATAGTTCACCACAGTAAAAACCGGAAATCCACCCGCTTCACGAAAATTATCCACACTTTGTCGAAACGATACTTCTTCCGATTGCTTCCAGAAAAGGCTGCCGATGTGTGCCTTCAAACTACTCCGTCCGTATCCTTCCCGGCGGCAACCCCCATCGAACCGTCCTCTGCTCTGCGGCAAATTGCTTAAAAGTTGCCGACGAGGCCATGGCGACAGCGAGGACGACGGCGGCGGCGGCACTCGAAGCCATTATTTTCGAGAGCCTGAAATACAGCCAGATCTCTGTTCGACTCTATTCGTCGGCGTGTGGATGAAGTAGTGGTCCAATTCGCTCAAGAGAGTTTGGCTTTGGAGGAAAACACCAAAGTGCCACTTTCACTCAAGTGTGCGCTTCGGTTTCGGTTTGTGTTTGTCTATGTGATGTGTGTGTGTGCTTGAAAACCCAATCGAACTCAACCCAAGACGACTGCTGCTTTCAAATGCCGTTCTTTCGCCATCAAGTCGCGTGTATTGAATGGAGAGAGGTGTGGGTTGAGGATGGTTTTTAAAATTGAGCTCATATTGAAGACGAGATACATCCCATCGTGCCATTTTAAAAGCAATGACAAAAATAGTAAAATAGAACGCTACATGTACGTTACCTTCTTCCTGCCTCAACTCGAACATTGGAGGATGAAAAAGGAAGAGATTCGCCACAACAACGGAGTCTGGTTTCGACGTTCGTTGTAAAGGATGCTGGCATATTTTTTCCTGGCAGTAGACCATAGGGGATGCTGTTTACCGAAGAGGTGGTGGTACTTGATAAAAATTAAGAAAATCCTATTTCCAGAAGTAGTGCTGAGCGGAGATGCAGAATCAAATTTTGAGCTGCTTTCACCACGGAGACCGATACGGAAGCTTATGGAATTTTTATTGAAAATTCCTTAACGCTTTCAAAGTTTTGCCTTCGTTTCGCTTGGAATTGGACAACCACCAGTTCCCCGTTGCTTGCTTCGAACTCAACTCTTTCCATGATCAGCTACAGTGGATCGACATTCCTGCACAGGCTGACGGTATTTGTGTAAGCAGCATTGAAGCTATTCAAGCTAGTACGAGCGCTCTCACCATATCGAGTAGATAAACGTGGATTCTATATTTGAAAGGGAAATTATGAATACCAGGGGGTGGGTGGGGGAGTCGTGCATGGTACTTGCTATCTCAAAAGGAAGCATATTGTTTGGTGTTCCTTTTTCCCTTCTAGAGGAGAAGCATTCACGATCCGGTTAAGTGGAATGTCGACAAGTTAGAGGTAGTTCACTGACAAAGCCCTCACGGTGAGTCAAACGTAAGACATCCGGATTTGATCTACTCTTGACGTTGTCTACAATCTGTTACCCACTACTATTATTGCTAATCCAAAATTAACCATAGAGTAAGGTGGGGTAAAAGTTTGACCTTTGTAGTTTGAATCGCTAAAAAATGTAAATAAATGAAGTTATTAGAACGATTAATTTTATTTTATTGACGTAACGGGTGGCAACTAAAATTTTGGAATTTCTTTCTCAAGCTGTCAAAAAAAGACAAACATAGTTGAAGAAGATCTGATTTATTCAAACAAAAGATACATTGTCCGTTGTTGAAAAAAAATTAGTGAACATTTGAAAACGGTCCGCAATCGGATGTTCGGCGAAGCTTCCGTTTGATGTCGGAACAGGAGCGTTGTACGGCCTCCATGTCAACTTTGCGAATGCATCTCTTGATTCTACCAATCAACTGTTTGCAATTCGTGGCTCTCCAGTTATTTTTGTACACCAAGGAACTCAAAACCCCGAAGAAATCTTCGATTGGGCGACACTGAGGCAGATTTGTCGGGTTGTGGTTTTTGGGTACAAATGGGATCGAATGGGTATTCAGGAACGATTGTGTTTTTATGGCGTAATGCGATGACGCTTTATCCGGCCAAAACACGTATTGTCCATCAGCATGATGTTTTTGTAGAAACGGGATCAAACTTTTCTTCAAACATTCGTTCTGGTACACATCTTGATTGATTGCCAAACCAGAGGGCTTGAACCATGGCTTAGAAATGCCTTTCTCGGAAATGGCAATGTACAGCATCACTTTCTGTTCGGAGGTGTAGTAGAACTATCCGTTGAATAGTATCGATCGTTTCCGGGAATCTGCGTCTTCGAAAGAGGGAAGTAGCTTTCGTCGTCCAAAACAAAACTTTTTCCGGAATAATTTTTAATCAACCAACGGCATTGGGATTTCAGCGTTGAAATCTGTGCATCAGTATATTCCGGGGCTCGTGTCTTCTTTCGGCACTTTATTCCGACTCTTTTCAATGTTTTGCAGATGTACTGGTGAGAACAGTTGAACTTTTTTGCGGCATTCCGTTGGCTCAGTGAATCCTTGTTGTTGAAGGCACGAGAAAGAGAACGAAGTCCTTTTGCGTCCATAATTTTGGCTGGTCTTCCACTACCTTGCTTGCGAGCAGTTGTTGGGGATCTTAGGATATGGTAAACAGTCGAAGTCGCAACATTTTCGCTTTTAAAATGTTGTACCGTATACGTTTTGCCGAGATTTCTTTTAAAATTTACAACTGTACAACGCGCTCGCGAAATACTTCTTGTTTCGACGGCATTTTGAGCAAAACTGAGCAAGCATAAACAAAACAGAAAATACTAGCAGAAAGAGGAGAGAACGAGCTAATGCATACACACTCTTATTTCTCTCTGGGATCGTTTGTTGTTGAGCATAGAGGCCTCGAAAAAATTCCAAAATTTTGATTGCCACCCGTTATAAGGGGGCGAGGCACCAGGTCACCAGTTTGAGTACAAGAACTCAAACCTTACATAATACATCAGGGGATAGTTGAGTGGGCTACGCAACGTTTCTTCCCATGGAGACTTGAATTTTGCGGGATACACTATTAGTGCACACTAAAAGTGTACAATGATATTGCATCCCCCCCCACAGGATTGTGACGAGGGGGGGGGGGGGTTCTGGTTAATTGTTGGTATGTAAGGCTGAAGGGAGAAGAGTATACATCAGTCATTTGCAAATATAATCTTGTGATTAACTGTCAACGATATCTTCCAACATACCTGTTTTGCTTGATATTACTATAATTCAGAGCTTGCTCTCTCGTTTCAAGATGATATTTTGCTTCTTGTTTCGCGAGTTTCTCTTGATATTAATTTTGAGCTCTTCGGCAAAACTTCTTTTTTATGACAAGGTAAATCGTCCATTGTCGAAGCGCACCTAAAAAGCTTTTTAAAACGTTGAGAGGGATAATACATTTATTACCTATCTTAATTTTTAACTTGCGTCTGTTGACTAGTTCACTCGTTCCGTGGAATGTTTCGTTAGAATCAGACAGAATTTTTCATTCAGTTTCGGGGGCTTTGTCTTGATTGTTATTTGAAATTCTTCAACAGAACTTCCTCTTGATGACATAGTATATCGCCAATTGCCGATGCGCACTGTAAGAGCTCCGTTTTTCTTCAAAACTAAGAATGAAGTAAGCAAAATCGCCTCTTGGCTTTGACACAATCTAGCATCTTGGGTTTCCATTTTCATCTCATCTTTTAGCAATTCGCGCAACTTGAAAACGAAAGATCGGCGCGTAACCATCGGATTTCTAACTTTTTATTTAAATTTAATGTTATTTATTTTTGGAAGTTGAAAGTAACTTAATAATAAAAGGAATAAAAAGTTCGCTAGGTTGTGATAATAAAGATTTTTCAACTGCGTTTATATGATCAAGTGCAACATTCCAACTATTCGCAAATCCTGTAGTTGACCATCGATCACTGTCTCAGTATAGTAATGTTTGTCGATAGGAAATACTGGCGGATTTTCAGACGCATTTTTGGGCTGCTTTATCGCTGATCTGACAACACGAGTGTGCTTCTTTCCAAAATGGTAAAGAACCAGATCAGCCCTGGGAACTTTCAGTTAATCTAGCTCAAGGTTTTGCCAGAGCCCAGAGTTATCAAAACGATTAATTCACACAGCCTTATTATAAAAATTCCCGCATTTTCCCGAATTTTTCCCGCATTTTTGCCTTATTTTCCCGACTGTTAAGATGAGTTAATATGAATTACTCGTAGCTTAATCTCTGAGCTCCCAAACTTTTTCCAGTTTAATTTACCACCAGACACTTTCCATTTATTTAAAATACGCCTTTTTGTGCGACAGGATGAGCCAATTTTCAACAAATGTTGTCAAATTTGGTAGCGCCTTCTTGGTTCTAGCCAAAATTTGTCCAAACCATTTTCTTTTCTCTGGAATCCGGCAAACAACGTCAGACGGCATTGAGCATAGCTGCCAAAATTCTTCTTTCACCATGTGTTAACACCCTTACAAACGCAATTCGCCAAACTTCAAACACATTCGCCACCACATGAAAGATAAGTTCATTTCTGGCCTCACCTGTAACAGCCATCTTCTAAGGGCATCTTCAACGGTGGTTAAAATCGTGGTTAGGATTTATTTGCTTAGACCAAATGCAAAAACATCGCTGCATCGCTGGTGTTTGTAAATTTTGTTTTATACCGGATCTATTTTGCATCATTTCAGAACTTATATAAGCTTCTAAGTTTCATACTGAACGCACTCTTTAAAAATTAAATTTAATGAACTTCAGAATATCTATGAAGATTGGGTGGAAATATCTATAATGAACATGCCAGAAGTAGAATAAACTTCTCGGCAGTTGAATAAAATAATTGGAAGTTTCCAGATAATCATGAATTATTAACGTTTCTGGAAACTTGGATGAACTTCCAAAAAGTTTGCTGTTCATCCACGAAATAGAAACAAATTTCTGGAAATGACGGGAACTCAGAAAAACAGATTTCGCTTCCCAGAAGTTGTTTTAACTTCCAGCAGGTACATATTCTGTGATGAAAATCAGAATGTCACACATATTTAAATAACTTACGAGAAATTGAAAAAAAAATCTTCGAAACCGTGGAATTTCTGTGGAATAGTTAGCATTACCAAAATGTTGTTAAACCGTACAAGAACTTTTTATGATCTCCAAGATTGTGAATAGGTGGAAATTCTATGAAATTGATTAAAAAGTAGTTGGTTTCTTTATTCTCGTTTTGGTTGGGTTCGAAAAATTATCAAGTTGTAAGAAGTTTAAGTTCTTGTTAAAACTTAAATACCCTGAACTTTTGGGATGTTTTCGGAACGATTAGAAAGTCTCTCGATCACCTGGAAAGCTCCCTGAAGTTCTAGGAAGCTCCCCAAACTTATGGAAAAATCCTTTTAATGTTTCCCAAACTTTTCGAATGCTCAAAAAATCCAGTTTCCTGTTTATCTGGGACGGTTTCTGAAATTCTTGAAAGTTCCCCGATCTTGGGAGAAGTTATCTGAAATTCTTTGAAGATCGCAGGACTACTGAAAAAAATACTAAATTGCTGAATCTCCTGAGCATCCGGAGGTTTTTCGAGCTTCTGGAAAGTTCCCTGAACTTCTGGAAAATTTTCTAAATTTCTGGGACGTTTGCTGACCTTTTGGAAAGTTTCCTGATCTTTGGGGGAGTTCCATGATCTTTGTGAGCATTTCCTGAAGTTCTGAGAAGTTTTTTGAATTCATGAGAAACCCTGAACTTCAAGGAAGTTTCTTGAACTCCTACATGTTCGCTGAACTTCTAAGAAGTTCTGTATATGTCTAGCAAGTTTCATGAAATTCTAAGAAGTTCACTAAACCTCTAGGAAGATCCGCAAACTGTTGAAAAGCTTCATGAATTTCTTGACTGTTCTCTATTGGAAGTTCTCTAATTTTTTGGAAAGTTCCTTGAATTTTTGGGAAGTTCCCTGAACATCTTGAGTAGTTCTATGAACTTCTGAAAAAATACCCAAAATAATCTGATAAGTTTTCTAAACTTCTGGAAGCTCCCTGAATTTCTGGATAGTTACCTGAACTTCTGTGAAGAACCCTTTACTTTTGGAAACATTCCTGAACTCGTGGTATGCTCCTTGAATTTGTGGACAATTCCCAGAATTTCTAGGAAACAATCGGAATTTCAGGAACGTTGTCTGAACTTCTAGGAATAACCCTTAATTTCTGGAAAGTTCCCTGATTATATGGTATGTTCCTTTGACATCAGGGAGAGTAGATAAACCTCGGGAAAGTCTAAGTAAAATCTAAAAAGTATACCGAGCTTCTGATAAGTTCCCTGAGTCTCTAAGTACACTGAATTCACAAAATTTTTTTCGAACTTTTGGGAGATAACTTTTGTCCATCAGTTTCTTAACCTTTTCCGATATTGTGGGCGTAGATACTGCGGGCCATAAGTCTCAAGGACAGATTTGCAAACATTCCTCAGAGTCACCAACCCCCAAGTTTTCATCGAGAGAACTAGCTGAGGACATACGCCAACATCCGTTAGGCTGTAGTGCACCTATGTAACACTAAGGCCAACATATCCAGCTGCATCGCAACAGCTGGAAAAAGGCATCAAATGACTGTAGTTGTCGCATAATGTCTAGGATCATATCCCTTGGCAATTTGAAACGTCACAGAAAGTGCTTCTTGTAATAGCTTGGCGTGGCTCTATCTATCACTATCAGCATTATCTAATATCGTTTAAATGAGATGCATGCATTCAAACACTCACCACCACTCAAACCAATCCATGGTAAAAAGTTTGCGAAAAATCCTCGGTCTCTGAAGAAAACAAAACTTCTGATCTCTGGATATTGTATGATTGACAAGATGATAGGTGTTGGTGGGTTTAACAACAAGAAATACTACACCGGTGCAGGGAACGCAAAGTTGGTCTGTTTTAGCTGATTCTTTTTAAGTTTGCTGATGTAAATCAACTATAAAGATGTTAAAATAGACCACCGCTGAAGATGCTCTAAGCGGTACGTTTTGAACAGGCTGAACAATGAGATCGGTGGACCGAGTAAATGACAAAAACGCTACTCAAATCATTTGAAAAAGGTGTGAGTATGGTTCCTTCCATATGACAAAAATTCCCGATGACTTTTAAATTCCCGCCTTTTTCCCGCATTTCCCTATGATTTTGGATTCCCGCATTTTTCCCGCATTTCCAGATTTTCCCGAGTCTGTGGCCACCCTGTATATTCTTCCGATTGACATGATATGCTCGAAGGCAAAATGATTTTCCAATAGTTAAAATCGAAAGTTGGTCATGATTTCCGACTTTTGCCCATTCTTGCGTCGTTTTTTGTGGTTGAGATCTCTTTGGAAGAGGCCTTATTCCAGAAAATGAGCACATTCCAGCAGGTTTTGGTCTTCTCAGGCGTAGCCATTGAAGATGAAAAATCAACGCAACAAATACTAGGCGGATGTAAAATTTCCTGATCAATATTTTCCTTGTCAGTCTGATTGTTGGTAACTTCACTGGGTGCAAAATCTTGATCGGTGAAAACTCCTGGGTTGATAGGGGTTGATAGACCCCTTTGGGAACGTTGTAAGGTACCGTCGACATTCCGGTTTCGTCCATGTTGTATACTCTGTCTGGATTTAACCCGTGTTTTGTGGCCATTTCATTTAAATTGTCGAATAGTATGACAACTTGCACTCGATTCAAACCCATCATTCGACCAAGGCTAGTTTGTTGTGGAGTGCGAAGCGACAAATTGTGCCGGCGCATAATAGAAATTGCCCAGTTTTTTCCTGCTGCCTTCGCATATTTATTGAATCCATGGTTGATTTTGAGGGTTTCAGCATACTGGAAAACTGATCTCCGTAGTTCTTCAAATGAAAATCCGTAAAAACATTCAAGCAGAGATTTGCAATGACTCGCTATTTCCTTCTCTTGCTCTGGAGTGAATACAGACCGGAACCGACCAAGCTGCAGCACACCAAAACCCTGAAATATGTATAATAGTTCAAAATAAAGCTAAAACGTAAATCTTAGAAAATAATTAATACCTCCTTCAACCGAGTTCGTAGCGCAGTTTCCGTGATCTCGATACTTTTTGCTACAGAGAGCTTGGATTCTCCGTTGGCGATTCTCTGTTTTGCCTGCTTGAGGATTTCGGGTGTGCACACCTTTCTGTTTGACTTCTTTTTGTAATTCCTATGAAAATATGACAAGACCCAAACGAAGTTAGAATCTCGAACTTTTGCCCCTACCGGGTTTCATCGATGTGTAATAAAATCCAGCAACATCCTAAAAAATATTTGAAAATATACTTACCGCATCTTTCAGAGCAACCTTCAAGCAACACAAATCATAATTTCGTGATTTCGTGGAAAAGACAATTTAACTTTTCAAAACTCGTTTGCAAGGGCAGCAGTTTTTATATTACCAGTGTACAACATGAACTTTGCTGACAAACACACAAATTTCACTAGATAAACAAAACAATGTTGATGTACAATTCTCACCTGTCAAAACATCGACACGTGTGCGACAGTGTTGCCAGACTAACTGTGGTATATAATAAAAAATCATAAAAAGGAAACTTTTACCCGACTCGAACTTTTGCCCCACTGTACTCTACAGTATCCATTCAAAACAAAACCATCGAAACATCAACATCCCGCTGAAACAACTTCTCGAAATCAACCAAATTAACCATCCATTATCAGGCTCCGCTTGAAACATGCCTGCTGGGGGCGGTGGCTGCAGCGTGTCGACCACTACCCTAATCAAATAGAGCAAACAGACGCTCGGAATGGCGCGGCTTTACCCACAATTAACCACACCGACTGCTATTACTTTTGTGTTTCCCAAAAAACACATGAGCCAAAATTCGAAAATCCCGAACTGCCTGAAGTTAAACACGAAAACGGTCGAAATTTCAATCCCAGCTGCTCCGTGTAGCCTCCCGGGAGCAAATAAACCAACTGCGATTGTTTTTCCGCGCGTGGCATTCGGAAAACTATTACCCGTGCCATCATGTGTCGAATCAATATTGGGGAACTCCCGCAGCGGGTTTTCGGCATTCACCGCGAACAGGCGCGCTCGGGTTCAATGAAATAACACCCCCCTTTTTGTCTGCACCGGGTCGTCGTGTTTGCTTTTTAGAAGCGAAATTTCAAAACCCGCCGAATGTCCCGCCAAAATTGATGGTATTAAATTCCGGTCGGTAAATACCCCCCCGGCTGCATGAAAATGTAGTGTTTATGGGGCCATTCGCTTGGCTCCAATCTCGTTTTCCACTTATAGAAGCGACAATATGAGAGGTCTCATGCAACAGAAAAAGAGGGAACCTAAATAAAATTAGATAACGCTAACAAGAAACAAGAAATGGAGACACATTCGAGCGGAAAAGTTGGCTCGTCTTTTCCCAGTTCCCAGCGCGTTCCGCAAAGTTGGTAGGTGGCAGTAAAGTAAAGTGGGAACCTGAAGCGGAGCGCAGAAACAATAAACTTGAAAATGGGGGTTTCTTCTTTTCTTCTTAGTTTCATCTGCAAGACAGCCAGATTGCAATTTCCCTTCGCTGGCACTAGTGAGTTTCCCGGCATGGAGTCTTGTTTTCCTTCAAAACAGTGCACTTCGCTGGTATCTAGGGAAGGAGGTTGCTATGGGCAGCTGCGATTGCAAATGGGGCAAAGTGGGTTGAATAAATGTTTTCGAATTGAACGCAAATTTTACGGAAGAACAAGGATGGATGTTTGCGGAGGGATCGTATCGTGTAACTTTTGGAAGCTGTGTTTGGAGTGAGGTGGGAAGGAAGCACGGTGAAACTGTCGACCGGTTCTATTTTGGTATCATTACGTGAATAATTGGTGGTTTGATCATACTATCGACCAATGGGTTAATTGCAATTTTTGCAACACTAAATCGAAGCGCGGTCAAAAATTTAACCTAATTTTAATTGAATCTTGGAGAGTTTGAGCTGTTTTGTGGAGTAACTAGAAATTGAGAAGAAAGATTAGTAATTTCCATTTAATTTCAAGCGTATTTCGTTTGAAGACGTAATGTACACACTTCTTCAGCTTCGTGTACTAATACTGAAGAAGTCTGCACAAGGTAGATCAAACACGCGTATCTATTAAGCTAAGCAATAAAGGTAGTTGGAATTGAATGGAAATTACTAACCTTTCTTCTCATTTTCTATTTAATTTAAATTCCTTTTTGTATCCTTTTATTAGGCGTAGGTTCACTGAAATTTCAGTAAATATTATTGGGATCGACAAGTCGACGAATCCAAAACATCCATCTGATTCTTGTCAATGTTGTTACCTTGATGGCTTATGAATTCCGACTAGATTAACTGAAATTTATGAATTTTAACAGATGCGCAAAATTTCTCCTCGGTCAATTGCAGTTCAAAGCAAGCGTTACCAATCAATTGTTTGCAGTATTTCATACAACAGACCTAATTTAGGGCGATACTTGGTTCAACTTTACATGAAGTATCGCATGATTTTATATAATTTTCATTTTAATTTTCCAGCGGGGCAACCCACAGGGGCGCAAGTCAGTCCAAAGCCGATGATAAAGGAAGGTAGGTTATGTATAGGTGGGTTGTTAGACGTTTTGGACCGGAAAAAATTATATTGGCAAATCACAATTCCGCACCAACATTTAAATTTAAAAAAATGGACAAACATTGCCGATTTTGCATGGGTTTACCTTCACCCGCACTGACGAAACTACCCATGCAGCATCAATCATAGTAACCCAGCAGACAAAATTTGACAGCTCTATCAGTCGAACTCTAACCGTGATGGCAAAAACAGTGAAGCAACTCCGTTCAGAAGTGTGCTAGTTCTAAGAACGGCACTTCGACGCGTCCAAAACGGACATCGGGCGGCACTATGTGGACGCTGGAAACGCCTGTTCCGGCATCTACAACGTCTTGGCACTATTAGACAACGAGCATCGAAAGAAAACCCGGTTCTGGACAGCAGACGACCCTGAGGATGACTGAGGGAAAAGTGGCTACATCGCTGCGTGCGTTTGGCCGGGAGGTCGGTTCAACCGGTCAAACAGTGAAAACGTACCTGGCGAACATAAACATACATGTCAGGACGCGGAAGTCGCGTCCACTGGTTTCGGAGCTGCAGGCAATGACGCAGCGGCAGCGGCTGAATAAGATGGTCAACTCGATTTTCCCGGCGAATCGCGATGTGGCGGTGGTGATGGACAACGAGACCTATCTTGCCCTGGATGGCAACGACTAGCAGGGCACTTCGTATTTTACTTCTTCCACGAAGAAAGTGAGCTCCGAGGTGAAGTTCGTTTAACACATCAAGTTCCCCAAGAAGGTGCTGCTGTGGCTGACAATCAGCGGGAAGGGGATGTCAAAACCGCTCTTCTTTCGCTCCGGACTGGCCGTGAACTGGAAAATTTATAGTACGAAATATCTGCAGGAAGTTGCGTCGTTCATCAAAACAAATCATAAGGGCAAAGACGCGTTGTTCTGGCCGGATGTGACGTGGTACTCAAGTCGGTGAACCCGTCCAAAGTCCCCCAGCTGCATCCCATTGAGAATTTCTGGGCCAACCTGAAGCGTAAGATCTACTCCAACAATTTTGTCGCGAAAACTGAGGATGAATTGATAAATAAAAAGAAGAAAGAACTCGAAACCATGCCCACACGCATGTTTTCGTCCGCCATGGCGAATGTTCCGGTTAACTGCCGGAAGGCCACTCGCAAGGGCGTAGAATTTTTTGCAAGTAAGCTTAACTAATTACCTTCAATGGGAAATTTATCAAAAGCAGTTATCTGTCTTAGCATTTTTATCACCATCCAAAAAAAGTCAATTTTTTAATGCAAACGTTAGTGCAATTACATTCAGTTACCATACCATGAGCAAACCACGTATTTTGAATATTCATTCCATAATACAAATGAAAAAGTGTACTTTTAGTCTTCTCCCTCAGATTGAAAGTTAGTAGTCTAGGAGTGAATTGCGGCATAATTCACCAGTATCACAGCAGGTGTTAGTGTCTTTATATAAACGTTCTACGACGTGGCAGTGAACAAATGATTAGAATGTGTGATACTGTCATCACTGGTCCAATTCTTGGTCTCATATGCATGTTTATGCACATATGTCTCATATGCACCACCGACAATGTGGAAAATCTGGACTACAAGCCTTGCCTTCAAGAACCTCCACATGCCGAATTGGGTTCCATTTGCTTGAAAAGAAAGTTTCACAAATTTGAGTTTCATTTGATTTCTATACGGCGGAGGGCCTCAACCCACCATCGCAACATATCTTGCCTTCAAAAACCTCCACATGCCAAATTTGGTTCCATTTGCCTGATTAATTCTCGAGTTATGCAGAAATTTGTGTATCATTTGTTAAGGAGCCCCCCTCTTCCAGAAAGCAGAGGGGTCTCTAACCACCATAGAAACAATTCTTGCTTTTAAAAACCTCCACATGCCAAATTTGGTTCCATTTGCTTGTAGTTCCCGAGTTATACTGAAATGTGTGTATCATTCGTATGAAAGCCCTCTCTTCCATAAGTCTAAGGGGTCTCACACTTGCCCTCCAAAAACATCCACATGCAAAATTTGGTTGCATTTGATTGCTTAGTTCTCGAGCTTTGCAGAAATTTGTGTTTCATTGTATGTGAGCCCTGTTTTCCATTAGGCGAAGGGGTCTCAAACTACAATTGAAACATTTTTTGACTTTTTGACTCAAAACCCTCCACATTTCAAATTTGGTTCCGATTGCTTGATTAGTTCTCGAGTTATGCAGAATTTGTGTTTCATATTTATAGGAGCCCGCCACTTCTACAAAGTGAAGGGGTCTTAAACCATCCTAGAAACATTTCTTGCTTTCAAAACCCTCCACATGCCAAATTTGATTCCATTTACTTGATAAGTTCTCGAGTTATGCAGAAATTTGTGTTTCTTTTGTATGGAAGCACACCTTTCCAGAGGTGAGAGGGTACTCAAATCATCACTTTTTCAGGCTCAAAAACGCTTGCATATATTTCAACGAATTTAGACAGACAGACAGACAGACAGACAGACAGAATGTTTGACTGTTGAATTTTCTGCCCCTGAAACAACAGGACATATTAATAGTTGCAAAATGCTCACTCGTTTTGATTATGAAGCGAACAATAAGATTACTAATGATACCTGTATAGGTACCTGGTACCTGTACTGTATAGATATGTTTGATGATTAATCAATGACAATTGGAGAATAAACAACAATGAAAGAATTGTCGAGCAAAAGACAAGTGCACTTTTTGAAGTTTCCTTAAATTATTTGACATCAGGTATTTATAGATTGTTCCTAGCTTCGTATAAAGATGAATTGAGGCTAAACCCATTAGTATCACACCTCTTTCAGTGCCTTTAAATAAACGTACTACGGCGTAATTCAAAGAAAGCAGAATGTAATACTAACACTGCTGATCATGTCTTTGGTCCTCCATTCATGAGATAAGCCCTCTCACCAACGCCAAGGTGACAACCACGATATGCTACTGAGAGAGAACATTATAGAGAAATGATTCATGAACCAAACTTAAAAGTCCTCCAAAAACTTGGTTTTAAACATGATTTTTAATCGTGCTTATATTTTCAAGGACACCTTTACCATAGCCGAACCTCCTCCCCCTTCCCTTATTGATTTAAGTAAAATAAAACTGTTATATACATAGGAAAAAGTGATGAATTTTAACAGGTATGCAAAATTTCCACTTGTTCAATATTTGGCCAAAGCAAGGAGTTAGCAACGGAATGGTTGACAATCCAGACCTAATTTAGGCGATAAGGGATTAAATTTAATCCCTTAACCCGTGATTTTGACCAATTGTAATTCAACGGATTATTACAAATCGAATAGACAAGAATTACCTGAGTTTTTCAAGACTGGAATCTGACTTCTATTGGATTGCAGAAAACAATAACTTACCTTACCTTACCAATCAGACTAAGGCCGGCGTGGCCTCTGCTGTACACAGAAGTTGTCTCCATTCTGTTCGGTCCATGGCTGTCACTCGCCAGCCTCCCTGTCTGTGGAGGGTCCGCAGGTCGCCTTCTACTTGATCGATCCACCTTGCTCGTTGCGCGCCTCTTCTTCTTGTACCCGTCGGTTCGTTTTCGAGAACCATTTTCACAGGGCTGTCGTCCGACATTCTTACGACATGTCCATCCCATCGTAGTCGACCGATTTGTGCCATGTGTACGATGGGAGGTTCTCCCAGCAACTGATGCAATTCGTGGTTCATCCACCTTCTCCACGTTCCGTCTTCCATCTGCACTCCACCGTAGATGGTACGCAGCACCTTCCGTTCAAAGACTCCAAGGGCGCGTTGGTCCTCCACTAGCAATGTCCATGTTTCGTGGCCGTAGAGAACTACCGGTCCAATTAATGTCTTGTAGATGGTCAACTTTGTGGTTCGGCGAACTTTGTTCGATCTTAGCGTCCTTCGTAGTCCAAAGTAGGCACGATTGCCAGCCATAATGTGCCTTTTTATTTCTCTGCTGGTGTCGTTATCGGCGGTCACCAATGAGCCCAGATACACGAATTCGTCTACTACCTCGATTTCATCACCGTCGATCTGAACTCGTGCTAGGAGGCTAACATTGTCTTCTCGTGAGCCTCTTCCCTTCATGTATTTTGTTTTCGACGCATTAATCACAAGCCCAATCCTACCAGCTTCAGCCTTAAGTCTGATGTACGTTTCCGCCATCGTCTCAAAGTTACGTGCTACGATATCAATGTCGTCGGCGAAGCCAAATAGTTGGACAGACTTCCTGAAAATCGTGCCACTCGTGTCTATCCCAGCTCTTCCCAGCAGAAAACAATAAATTTAGTATGTAACGTGAACAGGATGCAGGAAAGTATGTTTTCCCATATTAATGACCACATAAATTGGCATCTAAAAGCGGGAAGGCCGAGTTAAAACCAATCGTCCCCAAATTTTGCACAGAAGTTTGAAAGTATGGTATATAAGTCGTGTCTGATGGCCTCATAACTGGATTTTGACTGCTGAACATTCGAATTTTCAGCAGAATAGTTCCATGTTTGAAATTTAAAAACCCATTTCAGAGGTAAAGTATTATTTAAAGAAAATTGTTTCAAGATGAAAATTTATTTTCCAGAGCATAAAGATACGACAGCCAACGAGAAGGCAGCCAGCAGAAATTGATTGAACTTGACATTGACATTTGCTATTCAAAAATTTTGATTCGTAAACTTGTTTCAGAGAAAAAAATATTCAGGAAAACATTTCTAAAGCAGATGCTGATGTCGAATTGTAAGAAGTTTTCTATATAACTTTCATAACAAACTTCGAAACAACTTCCAATTTTGGAAGCTGATTCGAAATTACCAAAGTATGTATTATTATCGATTGAGCCGTTTTATAATGCCATGTTGATGTTTTTTCGGTTCTTTCCTAATTATTTCTCCAACTCACATTCACTTTTAACCATCTTACAAGCGGGCAGGTTTCGAAAAAATAGAGAAAGAGTTTGGATGTCTCATATCTAGAACCCAAACACAAACGATGTTCCAGAAATACCGAAGACAAAGTTTCATGCCAGTTGAAATCTGTATTACAACACCAATTCCAATCCGAGCAGACACTCCAATTCCGCATTTTCCCAGCGATTCGTTCCGGCAAACCGTCGGTGCTTAAACGACTGTTTCAATATTTTAATTCAATTTTTCCCTACACAAAGACGCTTTCCGCGGGTAAACGAAAACTTTTCGCATTTCTCCGGAGTACAAATTTTGCGTAACAAGAAAAACAACATCCAATTCCGGCGTGTGTCCCGCGCCTTGAAAGCCGAACTTTGTTCCGAAAACTCATTTTCAGTCCACCCGAACCGAGATTCAATTCCAGTGAAAGTCACATTCCACCAAATCAATCAGGAAAATCCTTTCGCCAACCTGTTGTTACACATTCGCCCGTTTCCCACCGCCATCGCTCATTCGTCGACGACAGCTAATCTGGGAAGAATAAGGAGAAGAGAAGAACAACGAAAAAAAACTGCTAAAAAACTGTGAGGTTCAAGTTTATTGTTCTTTGCTCAGCAATCATGTATAGCGTCGTTTTCGTCTTCGGAAAAGCTCCAAGAAGAAAGCGACTTACGTTTGGCTGAATCCTGCAAATAAAGCAAAACTCCGAACTCTCTTTGTTTGGGTCTTAATTTCATTTATGTAACTTTATCGCTCAAAAGCTTTTTCGTCCGGTATCTTCTTCGTCTTCCATGGTTTCCAACTGCAGTAGCGAGTGCAACGGGCGGAAGGAATTTTCTTTCACCGGGCGCTCGGAGCTGGGAATCTTGTTCATTTTTTCCCCCCACATCTCCGGGGCTTCTTGAGATGGAGGGTTTCTTGTTTCGCTTTTTAATGTTGGATCTTTTTTTCATACCAGATGCAGCATTGCTGAAGCGCTGCTTGGGTTAGGAGGGAAATTGCTGCAGATCTGACGACGCTGTGATGAATCCCATGAAATTCATTTTAAATTTCTACTTAATCTTGGAAATCCATGGATTGGTTTTGATTTATGGTTGGAATGTGTCTGGAATGTATTTAGGATTTTTATCCAAAAGTTCGAACCCGAGATGTGACACAAAAATATTTTATCGAGGTTGTTAAGGTTATTAAAAATAAAACATGGCGGCTTGAACGCTAAATATGTTTATTTTTTTAGGATGCCAAGAGTTTTTTGATAATTTGCTATTTTTGATGCATTTGAAACTTATTCCTTTCCAGAACGACCTCATTTTTGACGTAGGACTACGTCTTTGTTTTCTTTTCTGGGGTACATTTCAAAAAAATCGTATTGTGACCGTCACGAAAAGTGGTCGGGTTTTGAGCGTTGATATCTCAGCCATTTCTCAAAAGATTTCCAAAATTTTTGCACCAATCGATCGGAAATATGTCTACATATCAACTGCAAAGAGAACCATGCTAGATTTTGAGCACATT
>JASCZW010014473.1:0-22847 GCA_034211315.2 Aedes japonicus
TAGGCGTAAACAATGAAATTGTTTGCAATCTTTCATGCGCCATGCACCGACAAGCTTCCATACAACAGGCTAGATTCAGGCGTTTTCTGGCTGAAATTTACATGAAATATCCCATTATTTTCAACCAAATCTAGCATTCCCTTTATGTGCTCTAGATAACACAGAAAATTCAATGTTTCTTTGTATCTCTCTGGATTCGACAACGGCCTCGGACATAGATTTTCAGCAATAATTGGCCGTTCCTGATCCAAAAATATCCTTATTGCAGGGTATTTGATATTTTTTTCACTTTTTACGCATCATAAGCTACCATCTTTGATTTCAAAATGATATCCGACATTGATTTTCCTCCCTTATAGATGGTTTTCGATCCAAAAAATAATCATTTTGCTTAGTTTTTGACAGCAATTTCACCGGCAACATAGCCAGTAAAATGAGAAGTTGTGTTTTCAAAACCTCTAATTCGAAATTGAGTTCCATCACATGTGGTAAAACAGAAATATCACATCGCTAGAACCATTCTGTGCCAATGGCGGAATTTGAGCACGATCAAGCGCGCACATTTTTGCCAGTTTGAGTGGCAAAAGTGTGTGTGTGTGTTTGCTTCGGAATACTGTTTAACTACTTTTATTCATTTTCACAGCCTGTCGAACGCTATCAGACATATCGATACTTTCTATTCACATCTTTGGTTCCTGCAGAAATTGTTGTTCACTACTGGGATGCCATGATGTTGGGAAGATCTTTCCAATTTCAAAACAGCAATTTCTAGTTTTTCTTCAGGTGCCCACCTGTACAACTTTGTCCAAGATGGCATCTTTGCTACATGGCTAGGATTTCGTTGGACAGCTTGTACAAGATATTCATTTGTAAAATCAAGCCAATTCTGGACTTGATCTACAGAACAATTTTTCAGGAGACAGTAGCTCTCAAATGTGGCCAGGATCTCGAGATATTGTTGTTTTGTCGGAACTAATGCATACACATGATAAATCTAATAAATTAGTCACCTGGAGGTAGCCTTTACCTTTCCCAATAAATTTTCCCAAGATACCATGCATCTCTTAGGTGAAAAGCAAAAAAAAACCACACGTTCAAATTATAATTATTTCATCAGCTAAGGACTGGACTCGGAAAAAACGAGACACACAAAAAGATCACCAAAAATTCATTTTAAATGGGATAGTTCTCAAATTTTCAGGGATTAAATAACTATATATTAGCTATGTTTTTGCATAATCTTTTTATTGAATTTTCTCCCCCAAGCTGAATGCTCGTACATTTTTCTTAACTCTGCTCAATTACACAATTTCTCCCAGTTTTTTTTTCAAAGCTTCATCGGTTTTGAATGTTTTTCCGCTTTTCTTCAGCTTCTTCTTTATTATCGCCCAAAACTTTTCGATCGGCCGAAGTTCTGGTGTATTTAACGGGTTCGCCTCCTTCGGGACCACATTAACGCCCATCGCTTCGTACCAATCCATTACAGGCTTGGCGTTATGGCACGAAGCGAGATCCGGCCAGAACAGCATGGGACCACGGTGAGAGCGGAGGAAGGGCAGCAAGCGCTTCAGCAAGCATTCCTTTCGATAAATTTGCCCGTTTATGGTGCCGGTTGTAACGAACGGCTTGCTGTACCGTCCGCACTCGCAGATCGCCTGCCACAACAGGTACTTCTTCGCGAATTTGTTCACAACGCGGGACACGGTGAAATGGTGGATTCCAAGCCTTTTGCCGATCCATCTGTGCGACTGACAAGGATTATCGATCACCGCGCCCAATATTTGCTGGCGTAGCTCTTCTTGTATTGAATGCATCTTGAAAACTACTTGACAGAGCGCGCTTTTGCACACATAAACATAACACTCTAGACTAGTATTACTCAAAATTTAATTATTTTTTACCCACGCGATAAAAAGTTACATCCAAAACAAAGTGTCGCATTTTTTTCGAGTCCAATCTTTACGTGCGCCTCCATACCGATGGGTAAAATTGCTGCAGCTGGGTGCCACCACCCACTTTCAGACAGGCACAGTGGTCAATAAGTCGACTTTAACGCTCTCAACTCATAGTTCTCTAAAAAGTGAAGCTAGCGCGATGGCATCCTTGGCAAAGTTGATGGATATGACACAGGGACCTGGCCAACATCTCTAACAACCACACGTCAAAAGATGCATTGTTTGTAAACAAGCTGTAAGCTCCTGTTCCTACCCATAATAACAAACGCCAGACGGACCTTATTCAAATAAGGCAAGTCAATCATCAGTTTGACAAATTACTCCGTAGCTCAATGATTTACATCGATTTCCAAGCTGCCTATCCGATAACATCCATAACCGATAAGCCAGTGCGTGCTCACACAAACTAATCACTCTTCTGGTGCTGCATAAATCTTCACTGGGAAATCATTCTAAACCACAGTAAATCACAAATTATCCAAACTGTTCATGTAGCAAAACCACTCACTTCACGCAATGCAATGCGGTCAACTCCACGCACCTGCAGCAGCAGCAGCAGCAGCAGCAGTGCAAAAAGAGCTCATAAAACAGGATGTTGCATACTGTCAAACTCTAGTAAATAGGATAGGGTTGCCAGGCCACAAGTTTCGTATTTTGACGGCATGACAATCCCCCTAAAAGTGAAATAAAAATTTTAATTTTTGAGGATTTTGAGATAGAGACAATTTGAGTTTTCAGCAATTTTTTTTTTATAACTCTAACTTGTTTTAGACATATTAATCGTATAATTCACCCAATTGGACATAGAGAGTGTTTTATAAGAACTAACTTCCAAAAACACATTTTTAACTGAAACCTTTTTTTTGTAATTTTTAGGACCGTATGTTGTTCTGCAAAGTTATTTGCAATATCAAAATATAAAACTTTCTAGAACATACTTTACCTGTATTATTTCAGTGGAATGAGTTATTGCACTTTTTCCAATTTTTTTTCGTCGTATTTTCGATGACTGTATCGCACTTGAGAGCAAGTAGGAGCAGATTGAGTAAGCTGCATCTAATTGTACAATAAAAGAGCTTTCAAGTGGGGGTTAATTCATCCTTCTACAACTGCCTGCTGGGGAGTTATGTTCAAAACATTTACTATATATCATAATTCAAGCAGTATAGAAAAAATGCGTAGTCATGGTAATCACACCTTCAAACTTATTTTTTTCAAATAAATTTTGTGTTTTGTTTCTGTTAATATTTATATATATATTTTATGTTACTATAATTGAATCGATTATTATTACAGTAAATTTTAAACATTTATATTTTCAATGCCGTTTTCAATTTCAACCGCTTCTTTTGCTAGCTGCTTATTATCGCCAAACAATGGTTTCTCATGATACTAGAAGTCAGTTCAGAAGATCGCGATTTGTAGCCTTTCTTGGTTGTTTTTAATCATGCGTTATACAAGCCGAGCCAAACCAACCGATTCTAATAACACCGACAAAGTGCATAAACGTGCAGCAAATGAAACGACCTACGAATTCGGATTATCTATACTTCAACGTAGCAACGTGGCACGCAACTTTATATTTCCAACATACATCATGACTTCAATACCCGCAAGCCAACAAGAATCGTGATCCTCTGAACTGGCTTTTAGTATCATTAGATCCATCGATTACAAGCATTTGTGGTTGGACCGTTATCGAATATCGTTTTCTACTTTCATCTTTCAATTTCACAGCCTGCCGTACTCTAACGGAACTATCAATACTCTCTCTTCATTTCTTTGTTCTAGCAATAAATTACTGATGTTGTTGTTTTGAGAAGGAAATAATTTCTCATCTCCATGAGGCTCTAGGAGTAGACAGCAATTTTTTTTTTGTTAGAACAAAGTTGTTAAGAGAAAGTATTGATAGTTCCGTTAGCTAACGGCAGGCGGTGAAAATTGAATAGAAGTAGTTTGAAATTGAGCGGAGGGCATTGTGAGGTAGTATTTCGAAACAAGCACACAATCTTTTGCCAAGCATCCCCATGCGGAGTAGATCAAGGCAGGAACGAATGCACCACCTTGACTGGCAAAAAAATGTGCGCTTGATCATGCTCATATACTACCGATAGCTACTTGTACCCCCAAATCCCCTACATGGGAGAGAAACTATCGTGCTCCCTTTGGGTTTATTTTTGGCATACGACTTTTGCTTTACCTCTCCCGATAGTTTCTCTCCCATGTAGGGGATTTGGGGGTACTAATAGACAGTTCGTTAGAACTATTTAAAAAAAAGCTATCGGTAGTATATGAGCACGATCAAGTGCACAAAGTTTTGCCAGTCAAGGTGGTGCATTCGATCATGCCTTGACCTACCCCGCATGGGGATGCTTGGTAAAAGTTTGTGTTTCCTGTTTTGAAATACTATCTCACAATGCCCTCCGCTCAATTTCAAACTACTTCTATTCAATTTTCACAGCCTGCCGTGAGCTAACGGAACTATCAATAATTTCTCTTAACAACTTTGTACTAACAAAAAAAAATGCTGTCTACTCCTAGAGCCTCATGGTAATGAGAAATTATTTCCTTCTCAAAACAACATCATTACAGATCGTTACCCCGCGTATGGGAGAATACAAGGAAAGAACAATATCAAGTGAATAAATTACTGTCCACTCCTAGAGCCTCTCATGTTGATGGGAAATTTCATCACTGATATTTTTTTTGAGCACAAATCTCCAGCAGACGGCTGTGGACGGATAAACAAACCACCACTTGAAAGCTCTTTTAATGTACTATTAGATGTAGCTTACTATATCTGCTCCAACTTGCTCCTAAGTGCGGTACAGCCATAGAAAATACGACGAAAATAATAAAAATAAATCAATAACTCACCCAACTGAAATATTGCAGATATAAAGACTGTTTTCGATGAAATTTGGACACACACAATTGTTCGTAACTTTTTAGCGTGTGAGTAAAAATTATTGAAATTTTAACTGAATGTATTTCATTGTGTTGTGTCAGTTGTGTAATGAGTTTCGTGAAAATCGGTCGAGTGATTTCAGTGATGGCTTCGAATGAAGAAATAGTGCGCCAACAAATTTTGGGCACTCACTTCGAAAAACCCAAACGCTTCTCATCGATGGATCGGAAAACAGCTCGAAATCGCACAACCAACCGTACCTCATGTGATCAAAACGTTCAAGGACCGTAAGACAACCAAGCGGAAAAATGGTAGTGGTAAAAAACGTGGCTCATCGAATCCGGAGAAGGCCAGGATGGTGTTGAACCAATTTAAGCGTTATCCCAACATTTCGATCAGGGATGTTGCGAAAAAGGCGAAAGTTTCAGTTTGTTTTGTGCAGAAAACAATGAAACGTTCTGGATTACAGGTGTACAAGGTCCAGAAGGCACCGAACCGGAGCGGTAAAAAGAACTCGGTGGACAAAATTCGTGCAAGAAAACTGTACAGGGAGTGGCTCACAAAACCGTTCTGCAATGTGATGGACGATGCGACCTACAGTAAAGCGGACACCAAACAAATGCCAGGACAGGAACACTACGTCGCCACCTCTAAGTTGGCCGTTGCGGAGAGTGTACGGAAGAAGAAACTGTTGAAATTCGCCAGAAAATTCCTGGCAAGCGATCTGCGGATGTGGCAAAATGAGTCAGCCCTTCATCACCTCTGGGACCGTCAACGGACAAATTAACAAGGACGAATGCCTCCAAAAACGACTTTTGCCCGTCTTGAGATCTCACGATAGCCCGACACTGTTTTGGCCGGATTTGGCATCTTGCCACTATGCCCGGCCCGTCTTAGACTGGTACAAAGATAATAATGTAGTTTTTGTACCAAATGACGTCAACCCTCCAAACACTCCGGAACTTCGACCAATTGAAAAATTTTGGGCAATCATGAAGGCAAAGCTCGTTCAAACTCCAAAACTGATAGAAAATGAACTTGAACTAATGAAAGTGTGGTTAAAAGTAAGTAAGCAAGTCGGTCCTATCATTGCCCAAAATTTGATGAAAGGGGTCAAGGCAAAGGTGCGGGAATTTGGGTTGGGAGAAGAGGTTCAATAAACCAATGATGTCAAAACTTAACCATTTAGAAGTACTTCATTTCCAGAAAGTTTGAAAAGAATCGGGCTCAAGGAAAATTTTTGGTGACCTATTTTGTGTGTCCAAATTTCATCGAATACAGTCTTTAGTGTGTTCTAGAAGTTTTGTATTTTGATATTTCAAACAACTTTGCAGAACATCATATGGTTCTTAAAATTACAAAAAAAAATCGGTTAAAATAAGTTATTGGAGGTTAATTCTTATAAAACGCTCTCTGTCTCCAATTGAGTTAAATATATGATAAAAATGTATTACAAAAAGTTATTTGTATTGACTTTTTCTACAACTTTGCTGAACACATCAACTCTCTATCTAAAATTCCTAAAGAAGTAGAATTTTTATCTCACTTTTAGGGGGATTGATCACAAAAGTCATGCCGTCAAAATACAAAACTGGTCATATTTGCCAAAGACGCTATTGATCTAGCTTCACTTTTTAGAGAGCAATGAGTTGAGAGCGTTAAAATCGACATTTTTAACCACTGTGCAGTGGTTTGGAAAGTTTGGAAAAGAAATTATTCTATGTACAAATACGGTTTGTTTTAAAACCGGTTACTATATACTTTATTGTCCTCTTCTGAAGTTCTTCGGGAAAGTTTGTTCCTAAATTTCTAAGAAATTACTGCGGGAAATACTAGGAAATACCCCCTATACTTTTCTTCCTGTTTTTCTGAGAGTCTACCTGTACTTCTGGGAATGGTTGAACTTCGAGAAAGCCTCTTTCTGAAATTCTAGAATGTTCGATTCTGAATTTTCAGGAAAACTCTCTAGCACTTCTGTGTAGTTCCAACTAAACTTTTGGGAAGTTTCTTTCAGTAATTCCATTATACATCTTGAACTTCAGAGAAGATCTTTACTGACATTTTTGAGAAATTTCTTCTGGAAGTTAAAGGTAGTGCCCTCTCTAGTATGTTTCTTCCTGTTTTTCCTGGAAGTTATTTCCTGAGCTTATTCTTTCTTATCCCCTTATGAGTCCCATCCTCAACTCCGAGGAAAATTTTATCGAAACTTTGAGAAACCCAAGTAGCACACTACGATCATAATTAGTTGTAGTTACTTGATTATGACTTAGCAAGTCATATTTATGTTATCTCAACCGAATGGCAACAAGTGTGCTACTAGGGAAGTCCCTTCTAGAATTTCTATGAAAGTTCCCTTAAATTTGTTGGAAGTTTCTTTCTGTATTTATGAGAAGTTCTGAACTTTTGGTAAATTTTCTTCTGAACTTCGGGGAAGTTTACTCCTGAATTCCTGAAAAATTCTTGTTCAAACTACTAGAAAGTACTTTCTAGACTTGTGGAAAGTTTCTTCCTGTTCTTTGAAAAGTTTTTCATCCTGAACTTCGAGAAAGCCTCTTCTGAAATTCTGAAATGTTCTCTTCTGTGCTTTGGGAAAGCTCTCTAACACTGCTAGAAAGTTGCAACTTCCTTAGAAACTCTGGAATAAACTTCCACAAAGCTCAAGACGATTCGTCCTAGAAGTTCAGAGGATAAACTTCCCAGACTCTCCAGAAGAAATTTTCCGAAAGTTTAGGAAAATTTCTTCTGGAGATTCTGGGAAGTTTATCCTCTGAACTTCAAGGACGAATCGTCTTGAGCTTTGTGGAAGTTTATTCCCGAGTTTTTGAGAAATTGTAGGTAGGAAGTATTTTCTTGAACTTCAGGAATAAAATCATGAATTTCTGGGAAGAGTTTGAAGTTCAAAGAAGTCCTCTTCCCCAAACTTTTTCCCGAAGCTCTTAGAAGTTTCCTAGGATGTTGATCTTGAAGTTCTGGGATGTTTGGTTCTGTGTTCTTTTTTCTTTTCTAAGAAGTTTTCTTTTCTTTTCTAAGAAGTCTCTTCCAGAACTTCTAGAAAGTATCTTTCCGAAGCTTTAGGAAGTCACCTCTTAAATTTTTTGCTTCATATTCTTGGTAGTTTTTTCCAATACTTCAAGATATAGGACTTACTCTACAAATAACTTAACTCGAGGGTAAATTTCCAAATTCCATGCGCAAATGTACTGAAATTATGCGCTTAAAAGTACTTTAGAAACAAAAATCAGATTTCCAAGATTAATTAAAAAAACTCGCCTTTTTTTACTGTTGTTCGGAATCTCCGTTCGGCCACCGACTTGGGAACTAGGATCACAAAAGTAATAGTATTCAAGCGAGAAAATGAAATTTACTTTTTGTTATTCCGAGCTAAGTGCATTGGTAATTTTATTGAATCGAGCTCTTGGCCGATTTCCGTATCAAAACAAGCTATTATTCGGAAAAAATATGTCAGATCAGTCACTAGTTTCCCAGCGTTCGATTGAGTCGACCTACTCGACAAAATTTCTACGATCTCGACATCTATAATAGACCTGTCGTGCACAGTGACACTCGACTCGACTTCTATAATTGGCCCCATAATTTCCTAAAGTTCTGTCCAGTTAGAATCCGGAATCACTTTTTGTGATGCAGTGGTTGCAAGCATTCTTTTATTGCGGTTTGTTTACCTAAGCGTCCACTTTTTGTGGTATAAATTTGACGGTGTTTCGTGCATTGAATCAAAAGTTATTCCAGATGGAAGCCGACAGGAGAGAAACAATTCTGCCCATCCACGTTGATAATCCAACGCAAATAAAAATCGCAAAAACGTTGAAAATCGCCAAATCAACCGTGTATGATGTGCTCACACGTTTCAGGGAGCGAAAAAGCGTGGATCGAGTGCCTCAAGGTAAGCGTCGTAGTGGAACATATGATCGCAAGCTGAACCAGAAGGTGTTGCGAACAGTTAGAGCAAACTCTGGGCTTTCAGATAATGAAATCGCACAAAAATACGCTGCTGCACGCAGTACCGTTCGATGAATTCGTTTGCGAGCAGGATATCGTTCTTATGGAGCCAGCAAGCAACCAAACAGAACGTTGAAGCAAAGTTTCGTCACCAAAACTCGAGCTAGGAAATTGTACCAGCAGGTTTTGACGATGTACCAAGGATGCCTGCTCATCGACGATGAAATCTTCGTCAAAATGGATTTCGGGCAGTTTCCTGGCCAAAAATTCTACACGGCGAAGGCACCGTGGAGTGTTCCTGCAAAGTTTAAGTTTGCTTTTGTGGACAAATTTGCAAAAAAAAATTGATGATTTGGCAAGGGATATGCAGCTGCACGACCAAAGTGTTCGTGATGAATAAGACGATGGACTCGAAGCTGTACAAGGAAGAATGCCTCAAAAACCGCGTACAACCTTTCATTAAAGCCCATAAAGGTCCCGTGAAGTTTTGGGCAGATTTGGCGAGTTGCCACTACAGCCGGGAAGTCATCCAGTGGTACCGCGATAATAACGTAGATTTCATCGATAAAAACATAAATCCACCCAACTGCCCGTAGCTCCGGCCCATCGAGAGATTTTGGGCAGGAATGAAGCGGAAGCTTAAGAAAAGTGGAAAAACGGCTCGGGCGCGACTCAGATGATCAAAATGTGGAACAAATGTGCCAAGGAAGTTGACTCCGGAGGTGTGCAGCGTTTGATGGCAGGAATAAAGAAGAGAATGCGAATTTTCATTAGAAACGAAGAGAAATGATTTGTATTGATATTTTTTGTTTTGATGTATTGAACTTATTCGTACGTCAATCAGTTACCGAGATACAGATAATTTTATTATTCCGGATTCTAAATGAACATAGCTTTATGTACTCCACTATGGCTCGGATATCAAAGTACATGAACAAGCGTACTTAGCAAGAATACTGTGGAGAAAGTAACTCAATAGAACAGAAAAAGGCAGTTTCGCCAGCTGCCGATAACAAATAAAAGGTTCAAGTTGCTGCCGTTCCTTAAGACGTTTAGGATATCACGAATGTGTTGCAGTGATTCATCCAACTATTGTTCCACAGCAGTCCCTCATCACCTTTACCTTGGTGTAAGTGAAGTATCGTAGAGGCCACCCTGCTAATTTTATCTATCTTGAATGTTTTGGCTTCTTAGGTTGATTAATATTTCAATTCTCAATAGAAGTAAGCCCCTAATGTATGAGCTCTAGTAGTCAAATAAAAATCTCAAACAATCATCGTTACTTACTATTAGTAACATCTCATCCAAAACCATAAACGAAGAGCTAATCAATGGATATGTACCAACAAATGTACCTCGTTAATCAATGGCAATAAAATTCGTTTTTTTTTCCGGAAACTACTTCATCCAGACAAGAACTGCAAATTGACTGGGACTGTCACATGGCGTAAACATCCCCGTTCGCTTCCAACGGACGGATAACTGCCTTCAACGGCAATAAAACAGCTTAAGTCAAATCACTGGCAACAGGACGTCGCTAAAAGCGTGTGAAAAACAACCCCTCCATTTGTTTTTTTTTATAGTCGAGAGCATCAGTAGTTAGTTGAGGGCAGCAGCGGCAGCAGCAGCAATTCCACTATTTTTCTTAGCTGGAAAAGATTTTTATTTCAGATCCGTTCGTTCCTTTTAGCTACTTTAACCATTTCCACCCACCAATTTGTTTCCCAACCATTCCACAAACCGAAAGAACACGACGGACGCGTAATTCTCGAAAGTGTCATCTCTGTGCCAGAAAGTTAGAAGAGCACTGTTTTTATGGCATACTATGACTACGTGAGTGAGTCACCATAGAAAAGTCTTGGCGTTTTTCTTTCCCCATGGCTTGCCTTGTGAGAGCGAAAATGAAAACACGGAACGAAGGCAAGAAGAATTAGCTTAATTTAGAAATCCAAACCCCACCAAACTGCTCCTGCACCGAGGCCGAAGGAAATGCATCCCGCACGGCTTGAAAGAGAACGGCTATCAAGCTTCCATTTTGGTGTTACAAAAGCATGGAAGATTGTAGCTTCTTTTGGGATTTTGCCCTCGTATGTTGCGGTGGGTTGGTGGGCGTCGGAAAAGTTGAAGTACCTTCCCCAACCAACAACGTCATCATCATCATCATCATCATCATCATCATCATCCTCATAAGAAAAGCAGCCCACTTCTTCGTCTTCTTTGGTAGCTTCCGTCCCGATCCCAAGCGTTGTACGTGACTGGGACTGTTTGTGAGCTTTTAAGATCCTATTTTCTGATAGGGAGTCTGTGCAGTCGGCGAGAGCCACCGCATAAACCACACCAAAACCAGCACGGTTGGATTGAAATATGAAGCTGTGTGTGCGAAATGTTGCAGCATTATTTGCTCTTCTGTGTCAAGCGTTTGTAGTGTTTGGGGAGTGCATGACAAAAACATGCACCTCTGCACAAGGAGACTCAAAAAAAAAGGAAAAAAAAGAATACTTGGCTCGATTTGTTTTATGCTATGACAGCTCATGTTGGATTGCATCACCAGCAGCACCGGATGGGGTGAATCGGTCTTTGTTCTCTCCGGGGTTTGATGAATGGATTCGTTACAGCGACGATTTATTTACGACGTAAACGTCAACGTCAGCCGAAACGTCAAATCCATTTGACAAGGTTATCGCTTGCTATTAATCAAAGTTTCTGCGTGACCGGTGTGTGAGTTTCATCCAAAATCCACTTTCGATGGACTTCTGTGTCACGTCGAAAATTATTGAAAAA
Organism: Aedes japonicus; assembly: GCA_034211315.2. Classification (NCBI taxonomy): domain Eukaryota; kingdom Metazoa; phylum Arthropoda; class Insecta; order Diptera; family Culicidae; genus Aedes; species Aedes japonicus. Next base: position 11,602 of record JASCZW010014473.1, read on the forward strand.
AAAAACCAGTTTATGAACTGTCATTGATACACAGAAAATCATGATGATGACATCTCAAAATCTAGCTCAGTTCCACATGTTGTTCATTATAAGTCCAAGCCGGCCATGTTGGTCCATACTAGCGAACCGAAAAAGAACAATCAAAACACAAGAGAATCATTCAATATTTTTATGAGCTTCGTTATTTTTATCCGCTGCTTTTGGACCGTTTTTATTTTATTGCATTCATCCATATATTCCTGCCAGCTTATGACTGTATGTTGGTGGCTGGAAAAAAAGGGCTGTGGAACAAACCACTTTTCATGTTTTCAATAAGACAAACGCCATTGCACTTTATTTTATTTTATTTTTATTTGACGGGTAATTTTGATGAGTTCGAAGAAGGACAGCATGTGCATTTGAAATCGACCTGGGAAGGGCCAGGGAGACTGATATCCAAGCTTATTGATTATCAAAGTGAATTATGAATTCAATGAATCAAAGTGATCAATTATGAATTCTAGATGCCCTTCAACAGGAATGCATTTCGATAGTACAATAGCAGTGCCACCTAGCGTAAGTATGATGTATGATATGTACTAAAGGGTGTTCCGATCAAAATTTGGTCAAACAGTAACATGTGTGAGTCGATCAAAAATTTTATTAATAAGTGATTTTTTGTTCTTTTTCAAGTTTATTAAATACAGAATAAAGGAGAAATATCCAGCTAAGCTTCCTTTTTCCGGATGCGGATTGCCGGGTCTTTCTTTTAACACCTGCCATAAGATTTTGTACAGTCTCTTTGTCCACTTTATTCACCGAAGAACGCCAGTTTACCTTGAACTGTTTCTCGCTCTCAACAGCTTTTTGGATCCTCTTAAGGTTCCGCTTGACGATGGCCCAATATTGTTCGATTAGGTGGAGCTCTGGCGTGTTGGAATGGTTCTTTTCCTTGGGCACCACTTGAACGTCGTTGGTAGCATACCATGGCCTCCATGGCCTTTTTTCCGTAATGCCTAGTGCAGCCAGAAAAGAACGAAACAATTGTGTCGCTTCAGGAAGGGCAGTAGACGTTTTTGTAGGCACTCACTCTGATAAATTTTCCAAATGGCCTGCCGCACTAGATATTTATTCGCGAGCTTTGGCAGTTTAATGTGCTTGAAAATATCTGCCACCTTTCCCTGTCCGGTTGCCGTATAAAATTGCGGTTCAGGAAGCTGTTAAAAGTCTGCCTTGACGTAAGTTTCATCGTCCTGTACCACGCAATCAAACTTCGTCAGCATCGTCGTGTACAACTTTCGCGATCGTGCTTTGGCCGACATGTTTTGTTTATCGTCGCGATTTGGAGTCACCACTTTCTTGTAAGTCGACAGGCCAGCTCGGTTTTTAGCTCTATCCACGGTTGAAGTCGTCACTCCCAGTTTCTTTGCGACATCTCGGACGGAGAGGTTGGGGTTCCGCTTGAAACAACTGACAACCCTTTTTTCGTCACTGTGGTCTCCGGCTTTCGATATCCCTCCGATCCAGCTCTCCTGACTGTCGACAAACGTTCACCGAACACTTTTAATACGTTGGTAGCAGTTGATTTAGCCTCATTCAACAGTTTCGCCAACTTCGGGTGAGAGTAGTTTGGATTTTCGCCATGCATGTGCAAAATGTGCGTTCCTCCGATGACATTTTAATAACTAAAGTTCTTATTTCAAAATCAAAATAAAGGCATGACGCTATACGCACACATCTTCAAAATGAGGGGTGTGCAAATTTTTTTAATGCACGATGAAAGGAAATGTGTCAAATTAAGTCGCCCAAATTTTGATCGAAACACCCTTAACAACCCATTGTTGCACGGAATCTAAGTCCGACAGCAATGGGCTCGCCCCTCTGTTAGACTTGACCAAGCTATACTCACCACTGAATCATACTATTGTATGATGATGATGTGAACTATTAAAGGGTGATACGGTCAAAATTTGGTCAAGGGAAAACGCGTGTAAATCGGTGAAATCGTTTATTTAAAAAATCAAATTAAATTTCTTTTTCAAGTTCAATTAGTATAAAATTCAGGAAAAATATTCCGTTAGGCTTCCGCTTTTCCAAATCCACCTTGTCCACCTTCTTCGCCGCAGAAAGCCAGTTTGCCTTGAACTGCTGCTCGTCCTTAGCAGTTTTTTGGTCTTCTTTAGGTTCCGTTTGACAATAGCCCAGTATTTCTCAATTGGGCGGAGCTCTGGCGTGTTGGGAGGGTTCTTTTTCTTGGGAACCACCTGTACGTTGTTGGCGGCGTACCACTCCATGGCCTTTTTACCGTAATGGCAAGATGCCAAATACGGCCAAAACAGTACGGAACAACCGTGTTTCTTCAGGAAAGGCAGCAGACGTTTATTCAAACACTCTTTCACGTAAATTTCTTGGTTGACAGTCCCGGAAGCTATGAAAATGCTGCTTTTCAAGCCACAGGTACAGATGGCTTGCCAAACCAGATATTTCTTTGCGAACTTTGACAGTTTCGTGTGCTTGAAAATATCTGCTGCCTTTCCCCTTCCTTTTGCCGTATAAAACTCCTGTCCCGGAAGCTGCTTGTAGTCGGCTTTGACGTAGGTTTCGTCGTCCATTACCACGCAGTCAAACTTCGTCAGCATCGTCGTGTACAGCCTCCGGGATCGCGCTTTGGCCGTCGTATTTTGTTTATCATCGCGATTTGGAGTCACTACCTTCTTGTAAGTCGATAGTCCGGCTCGTTTTTTGGCTCGATGCACGGTTGTAGACGATACACCCAGCTTATTTGCGGCATCTCGGAGAGATAGGTTAGGGCTTCGCTTGAAACTACCGGCAACTCTCTTTGTCGTCTCAGCGGCTTCCGGTTTTCGATTACCCCCCGATCCAGACTTCCTGGCTGTCGACAAACGTTCCCCAAACACTTTAATTACATTTGTAACGGTTGATTTGGCAACTTTTAGCGATTTTGTCAACTTTGCGTGCGAGTAGCTCGGATTTTCGCGATGCGCGAGCAAAATTTTGATACACTGCTCTTCTTGCTTGGACGGCATTTTGACAACTGAAGAGTGAATTCCAAAATCAAAATAGGAGCAACATTCTACACACACACACCTTCAAAATGAAGGGTGTTCAGGTTTTTAAATGCAAAATTGAAAGAAATACGTCAAGTTGATATTGACCAAATGTTGACCGTATCGCCCTTTATCTAATGTAGCAAGGCAACTGCCTATAGCACTGGACTGTTTTAATTAAACGATTTGATCAAGGTTCTGTGGTAAATATGTCATCATGTTCCTGTATGAAGGGCCAAAAACGTATTGTGGGCCCTTAAGCAGATACAGGGGTCTTCCGTTCAGAATGGTCCGACGGATGCATATGAGAAATCATTCCCGATGTGTTTCCGCTCGTTTACTCAGAAGACAAGAAACATTTTACTACGTGCTACATTTGGGAATATCAGGACAATGACCCCCCCATCGCATCTTCAAGTGGTCATTACTAGCTGTCCATTTGTTTCAGGCACTTTTGAACGTTTATGTGGCAGCCTATTCACACATGAAATCTGCCGCGACCAACTCGACAGACATCGCCCATACCCCTTTTTGATCCTAAGGGCAGGGCTGATTCATACTATTGTATGAAGGGCCAAAAAACGGGTTGGGTGGATCGATAGGCAACATCACTCATACGTATTCACAGGGATATAAATATTTTCTTCCAACAACAAGATTGAACAATTGGTCAAAAGAGCAAGCCCAAATGGGCGGGGAGAAGAGCCCACCACCTATACACAAACTGTTAGCAATGGGGAGATGGCATTCCCACTCTCCCCATCCAGAGTGCTTCAATTGGGTGCCCCGATGGTCCCTCCCATTCCCATGAGTTATTTATATAAAAGGGTATGTATTTACGTAAATAGAAAATATTACAAGCATTCGCATCTTTCAAATATGATCTTCATTCGGTTGATTTGTGGTATCCTGAAAAAGTTTGTTAAATCTACCCGAGCAAGAACAAAAATCTTGATAACTGACATTTATCCCAGTTTAAGGCAATATTTCGACTTTTCAAACGGGACAACACCTGAAATAACGCATATCTAGTAAGGTAATCATCTTATACCAAATAAAATATTCTGTTTCGGGAGACGATAAGTTGATAAGTTTTGGAGATGTGTCCCACTTGATTGGTCCGTACCGTACACTGCAACACCTTTTAGAAACATTGACCGACGATAAGCGGATAGTGGATAGTGTGTTATCGTGAACAATAATAGCAAAGTGAGTAGGTAAGTCAGATGCCTACACCTTTCCTGGTTTATGTGTATATGTATTCAATTTCAGTTTACTGCTTATTAGGTTTAAGTTGTGTTATTGAATAATTGCAGTTCAAAACATGCCAGCCGCTGTTGAAACCGTGCGATTCAACCGATAACCACCTCACCAGTAGAGGATGACATCAAATTGTCCTTCTCTTCGTAATGGGAATCGATTAGAAGGATCACGACCATCGAGATGGCTCACTTGTATTCTCCGGAAGATGTTCTGACCATAACAAAGCGGACTCGGCCGTCCGATCCAGTGATGATCTCGATGATGCGCCCGAGAGGCCATTGCAAAGGAGGGTAGTTATCTTACTTCAGCAGAACGTGTTGACCCTTTCAAACATCCACGGATGGGCTACGTTGATGCAATTGGTTTACGTAGTCCCGCGACCTGCAACGCCACAGATTCTGGACCGAACGTTGCATGTCCTGCAAGCGGGTAAGCCGATTAGGGGACAGGTGAAAAAGATTTGGCTCGGCAATGGAAACAAGAGGCTTCCCAATCAAGAAATGCCAGGTCAGGGACGACCTTGAGGTGCACGGCCTTCACCACCGTACAAACGAATAACGCGACGTAAACTTTAACCGACGAACCATTCCCAATCAATGGACGAACGAAGAACGACCCACAGTAATCCATCCCAGAGTACGTAAAGGCTCGGGCTGGCCTGAGGTGAACTGATGGAAGAGGTGCCATGATTTGGTGTACTGGTATAGGGTTGCACCGGAAACATGTGGCGCATTGGCGTACGACCTTACGAGCCAAGTCTCTACCTCTTTGCCCAGAGCGATGGAATGATCATTTTTGCGTTCACGACCACTGGTCCAAAGAGTCCAAGTGGGTCAAACAGTTGAGACATATCCGAAATAACAATCCGCTTGGTCACGATATTGAGCTTTGAAAGAGTCGAGACCTTGTACTTCAATACGTTTCTCTGGGGGTACCATAACAAACCAAGACCCGAAAGACCCAACGGTTAAAGGGTCAATAATAATAAAACAAACAAACAAACAAACCATAACAAACCCAAGATTTTAACTGCTTGTGAACGATCAAGCTCCAGTTCTGTGGAAGTCTCCCACAAATCTTCGGGAACGCTGCTGAGAGCCGTAGCTTTGTAGTTCTAAGCCCACTTTCGAAGTACGAAACCAGCAGACTTCATAATCTCCATTAGCTGCTTGCAAGTTTCAATCATCGTTTCGTGGTCGTCATGTCCGGAGATAACGTCGTCCATATAGGTGCCTTGTTGAATTACTGGCGCAGCTAGCCGGATGCGCTGTCCTTTGTCGATAGCTAGCTGGTTTAGCACGCGAATTGCATGGAAAGGTGAACTTTGAAGACCGTAGGTAACTGTATTCAGTTGATACGTGCGGACTGGATCTGACGGACTTCTACGCCAAAAAAATTGTTGGAACTTTCGATCATCTTGGTGGAACCAAATCTGCCGTAACATTTTCTGTGCATTGGTTATGGCGAATCGGGGCAGATGAAAATTATCGACAATCGAGAAGAGAGCTGGCTGGACTGTCGATCCAACGAATAGTGGCAATTTACCTTGGAGGGCGTCAACTGTTTCTCTGTGCTGTGTACATTACTCCGGATCGCACTCGAGACTTGGAATTTGTAGATGCACATTGCCGATCTGTCTTCGATAGGGGATAGGGGATAGGGCTACCCTCAATAACGAGGTGATTGTTTTTGGGAGACTATAACCTAGCGAACATTGCATGGACATCAACTCACAGCGGCTACCTCCGTTCAGAGCCTGAGCACTTTTCTTTTCACGCCGGGGCAATTCAGCTTCTGGACAGCTACAGTACCGCAACTTTCCTAAGTTAATGACGTGCCCTAGTAGCACACTTGTTGCCATTCGGTTGAGACACATAAATATGACTTGCAAAGTCATAATCAAGTTACTACAACTAATTATGACCGTAGTGTGCTACTTGGGTGGTGAATGATAACAACCGTTCTCTAGATCTCAGTTTTGTGAGCGGCCGAGATACCACACCTGTCATCTCTTCGGCCACCCTGCCTCAAGTTAAGGATGTTCCTCACCACCCTTCTCTTATAGCTGCTGTGGAGGATTTTTAAGCTTGAGACTTCGTTGAAACTCCTGTTACTGTAACATTTGACTTCCGTAGAGCTAACTGTCTAATTTGGATTAGCAGAGCATTCTTGATCCAACCAACGTTAATATCGCAGCTGAAACTTTTTCCCACGGCTTGGCTTAAGTCATGGACAGACACATCGTAAAAAAGATCATGCAGACTGAATCTCGTGTCCCTTGGCTGCCTAATGGACTTCGTGCACCCAGACGAACCAAAAAAGCGGCAAGATTCACGAAATACCGCACACTGTCGCTTAAACGCCATTATAGCATACTAAACTACGAATAAGACCACTCATTCGTGTGCTTTTTCAACGCCATCTGAGAGGGATTCAACGGCGACATAAATCACACCCGAAATCATTTTGGAACTATGTTAATCAACAACGCAAGGAAGTAGGCTTACCATTATCCATGGTCTTTAATAACGAAATCAATGGCACCGAAATCAATCCAAATCAATCCAAATCAATCAAATCAATCCAAATCCAATCAAGTCCAATCAAATCAATCCAAATCCAATCAAATCCAATCCAAATCAATCCAAATCCAATCCAATCCAATCCAAATCAATCCAAATCAATCGAAATCCAATCGAAATCCAATCGAAATTCAATCCAAATCCATTCCAAATCCAATCCAAATCCAATCCAAATCAATCCAAATCCAATCCAAATCCAATCAAATCCAATCCAAATCAATCAAATCCAATCAAATCCAATCCAAATCAATCAAATCCAATCAAAATCCAATCCAACATCAAGTCCGATCCAATCCGATCCAATCCAATCAAATCCAATCAGTCAATCCAATCCAGTCAAATCAATCAAATCGCAATCGATCACAATCCAGATCCGATCCAATCAATCCAATCCAATCCAATCAATCCAATCAACAATCCAATCCAAATCAATCCAAATCAATCAAATCCAATCCATCCAATCAAATCCAATCAAATCAATCAAATCAATCCGATCCAATCCAAATCAATCGATCCAGTCCAGTCAGTCAAATCGATCAAATCCAGTCAAAATCCAATCAAATCAATCAAATCAATCAAATCCAATCCAACATCCAATCCAAATCCAATCAAATCAATCCAAATCCAATCCGATCAATCCAAATCAATCAAATCAATCCAATCAATCCAATCCAAATCAATCAAATCCAATCAAATCAATCCAAATCCAATCCAAATCCAATCGATCCAATCCAAATCGATCCAAATCCAATCCAAATCAATCCAAATCAATCCAAATCAATCCAAATCAATCAAATCCAATCCAAATCAATCAAATCAATCTAAATCAGTCAAATCAATCAAATCCAATCCAGATCCAATCCAAATCGATCAAATCAATCAAATCAATCCAAATCCAATCCAAATCAATCCAAATCCAATCAAATCAATCAATCAATCCAAATCCAATCAAATCAATCAAATCCAATCAAATCAATCAAATCCAATCACCAATCCAATCCAAATCCAATCCAAATCAATCCAAATCAATCAAATCCAATCAAATCAATCAAATCAATCAAATCAATCCAAATCAATCAAGTCCAATCCAAATCCGATCCAAATCCAATCCAATCAATCAAATCAATCCAAATCCAATCAAATCCAATCCAAATCAATCCAAATCCAATCCAAATCCAATCCAAATCCAATCAAATCCAATCCAAATCCAATCCAAATCAATCCAAATCAATCAAATCAATCCAAATCAATCCAACAATCAATCCAAATCCAATCAAATCAATCCAAATCCAATCAAATCCAATCCAAATCAATCCAAATCAATCAAATCCAATCCAATCAATCAAATCAATCCAAATCAATCCAAATCAATCCAAATCCAATCAACCAATCAATCAATCAAATCCAATCCAAATCCAATCCAATCGAATCCAAATCAATCCAAATCAGTCAAATCCAGTCAAGTCAATCCAAATCAATCAATCCAAATCAATCAAATCCAATCAAATCAATCCAAATCCAATCCAAATCAATCCAAATCAATCAAATCAATCCAAATCAATCCAAATCAATCCAAATCCAATCAAATCCAATCCAAATCCAATCCAAATCAATCCAAATCCAATCAAATCCAATCCAAATCAATCCAAATCAATCAAATCCAATCCAAATCAATCCAAATCCAATCCAAATCAATCCAAATCAATCAAATCCAATCCAAATCCAATCCAAATCCAATCAATCAATCAAATCCAATCAAATCCAATCAAATCAATCCAAATCCAATCCAAATCAATCAAATCAATCCAAATCCAATCAAATCAATCCAAATCAATCAAATCCAATCCAAATCAATCAGATCCAATCTAATCCAACTCAATCAAATCAATCCAAATCCAATCCAAATCCAATCCAAATCCAATCCAAACCAATCCAAATCCAATCCAAATCAATCAAATCCAATCCAAATCCAATCCAAATCCAATCCAAAGCCAATCCAAATCCAATCCAACGATTCTGCACGACATTCTACCAGAACTTCTAGAAAATCGGAATTTGTTGGAACTAGATTCGTCAACCTCGCCTGTGAAAGCTTTGTCATCTTTCGATGTCATCTTCGAAACTTTACAGTTTCGATGTTATCTTTCACTTTAAAATTCCCACTTGGGGTCAAGATGCTCCGATAACCAAACGTTTGGTTCTTCCCGTGGTAGTACGCCTGCTCAATCCTCTCGGTCTATTGGGACCAATCGTGTTCCGATCCAAATTTTTCATGCAGATTTTGTAAAAGGAAAAAGTTACAATGGACACTACTAAATGACCGCCAACAACAGTTGTCGCCTCGCGATGCTTGCCTTTGTTAACTTTGTTTTGACAGGAGTGTTGCTGAAGTTGCTATTTTTCTAGTAAAGGGTGTCCACGATGAAATTGCCACACTATGAAATTGCTCTTACTTTTTAACCGTTGGGTAGAATTTAATGAAAATTTGGGTGGATTTAGTTCATCCTGCAAGTTTTAAAGTCCTGTGATCAAAACTCGCGGAAATGGAGTCGAAAGAACAGCTCGTGCGTGATAAAATCTTGCGCATTCATCACGAGAACAAGGATCTCTCGCATCGTTCCATCGCTAAAACATTGGAAATCGCAAATTCCACGGTGTTGCGAGTGATTAAGCGGTTCGAGGAACGGTTGACCACCGATCGGAAGCCCAGAAGTGAAGGAAAAAGTATTCCGTACAACAACAAAAATCACAACCGCGTAGTTGGGGCCTTCAACCGAAATCCGAACGCCTCCGTTCGGGATGTGGCTAAGAAGCTGCACCTAAGCCGAAGTTTTGTCCAGAAGGCCAAAACTAAGGCTGGGCTTCGAACGTTCAAGGTACAAAAGGCCCCTAATCGCGACGAGAAGCAGAACAAGTCCGCCAAAACCCGTGCCAGGAAGTTGTACCTCAACATGCTGACGAAAGTTGAATGCTGCATCATGGACGACGAAACATATGTGAAGGCCGACTTCAAAAATATCCCCGGCAACCTGTTTTTCACGGCCAAGAATAAGTTCAGCGTTCCGGAGCATGTCCGCACTCAGAAGATGTCCAAATTTGCGAAGAAATTCCTGGTTTGGCAGGCCGATAGTTGCCGCTTACTATATCTGGCAATGGGTGAAGACGTCCACCTCTCGACGCAGCCGAATGCTGTGTTGATTTTGTTCAAAACATCGATAACTATCTTAAATAAACCAAAAATTATCTCGCAAGTGGACATTGCCAGTGATTCACTCTTGGACATCACGTTGCACTGTGGGGTAGCTCGTTTTCAATCTTATATCTTTCAATTTCAAAGCCTGCCGTTGCCCTATACGGAACTATAAATACACTTTCTCTTCATGTCTATTCTTTCCAGCAATAAATTACCGACCACTCCTAGCGCTTCGCATGGAGATGAGATATTATCTGCTTCTGACAAACTTCATCAAAGGTCTTTTTAATGTTTCTGACATGGGATTCGGACCTGAATTTTTTGAAAGGGCTGATTCTGAATTCGTAGTAGAACTCACTGGGCCATGGTGACTCGTGATAACTATCTTGATTAATGAGCATGAAGTTATAGCACTCGACAGCATTTTTATTTTGGGATTGATACATTATTCGAGCCCATACCATCATGCATGAGTACGGTATAAAAGAGAAACAGCGATTGGCTGGTCTTCACGAAATTTATTTCGTGCATTTTACAAAAAGGTGTAAAGATAGCATTTCACCAGATAAAAAGCATTATGAATGTTTCATACAATATACGAGACATTTGTTCTAAGAACAAAATCAATGTTTACGAAACGCGTGCTAGCTACTTTACGAAAATATATTTTCAGTGTTCGAACAAACGAACAAGCCTTAGTATTGTGAGTGTGAACTTGGTTTTGAGATGAGATTCTCTTCCCTATACTCGCGGGTTTTGCGCAAGTGGCTCAGCCTACGAGTCCACTTAAACGATACAGAAGCTCGATGATCAAGAACAACAACAGAATCCTGATGAAATAGTGTTTAAAACTGCGAAATGCTGCGGAATGGCAGTGGTTTCTAGCTGCGTTCAAAAGTTCTCAGGCTCACTTTCACCCAAAGCGGTAATTCTCACCTCACTGGTCGCGCAGAAAGAGCCTGTTTAATCTATTCGAGCAAAAACGCGCGTTAAATAAATGCATTAGATAAATTTTGCGAAACTGTACTGCATCGCAACGGCCCCGCGAATTCACCAGCATCACCGCGAACCACGTCCAATACTCCGAATTCCCACCAAACGTATCCATTATAGGTTTTATTCTGATTAAATTTTCCTCCGAACGACAACACCCAGGCACAT
>JASCZW010014474.1:0-22840 GCA_034211315.2 Aedes japonicus
ATTTAACCGCTACTTTACTTCACCAACTACGACGAATTCTGCTCCATCATCCAGCACTTTGGAATACATTTTCCGGATTAAGCGCGCAGGAATGTTTCTTTTTCCTATTCTTCGCCACTGACAAGTAGTCTTCTCACTCATGCACTGCTCGCCGCAGTTGTTCAGATATCGCACCTGTTTCGTTCACATCAGCTCATCACTTAAACTCTTCCGCACGGCCGGCCGTCCACACTTCTTCGGATCACACCGGGAATCCAACAAAACATAAAAAACAAAAACAACACCACAAACAAGATACACAAATCCGTCTTTCTGCTCCGTGGTTTTCTGTTCTGTTCTTCTTGATCTCTTCTGGTTGTTGATCTCCTTAACCCGTTTTCTGGATTGCTTCAACACGACTTGACCTTTCACTTCTCTTTTTTTCGTTCAGCTAAATAGAGAAAACAAAAATCACAACTTATTCAGTGATACGAAACTCTGGGCAAATTCTTCAAAGCACATTCCGGCGAAAAGTATGCCATGCCGTCGTTTCAGTGATCTATTTAGATAAATACTAACTACACTAGCAACCGTAAGGTCGGTCGGTCGGTCAAATGGTCCATCGATCGGGATAGGACAAGAAAGTAGGCTTCGAACTTCTCCCGTCACTTTCAAAAAAAAATACCATCACATGCACTCACACTGGCACAACAAGACTATCTAGGTAGGCAAGACACGGGAACGGTTAAAACCTGTTTATGCAACCATGGTAATGATGTTGCGCCCTCTGCGTTGCAGAGTAACCAACCCTTTTTTTCCAAATCTGCACGAGCAACAAGTACACCCAACAACAGCGCCAACTTTGTATGTACACAACACACCAGCCCCAATCAGAAGAATCCGCCAGGTAAAAAGTTGCCGATTGCCCATGTGTATGTGACGGGAAAGAAAAAGGCATACGGGCACGGGAGGCTGATTAGGTTACGCTTGCGTGGTTCGACTCCGTCGAATGGAGAAAAATAAAAAGAGAATTTATCACCCACTGGATTTAAAACCCTTAGATCGATTACCTTCGTTTGCGATTTTCCTAAAAATTGATCACCACACTAAATTTTCACATCACAGCATGATCTTCGACTGAGCACAAAGTTCAGGTGAGTCTTCTCTAGCAAATGAACACAAGTAAATTTCGATAAAAAAAGAAAAAAAAAGTCACAAAACACCGAAACAACAACACTCGGAAAAGAGTGGTCACACGACTGCGCTACGCTGCGATTGAGCACTACTGAGCATCAGATCACACCACACTGGCTGACTGACTGCACTTTCGAGTTTTCGATCAGCCGTCGCCTTCTATCCAACGGCGGAGGAGAACCTGAAACCCAAGGTGAATTTAATACTTCAGGTGGTCTATTTTCTTCAGTTGGTTGGGAAGACGGGTGGAGTAGCGGGGTATCAAAGAGATTTAGCAGTGGAGCGAAAGAGTAAGGAACACTCAATAGTGTATTAGGCACTAATGACAGCTGTTTATAGCAATTTTACCTAAGAGTGAAGAGTTCTAAATGAATGCAAACGGTTTGGGCTAAACGTTTTGCTTACAAACATTAGCACGTGCACTTTCCCCCCCGAAATATTGGTAAACAAACCGTGCAGCCTGACGCATCATATTCCATGGCATAGAACACAGGCCTGGCAGTATCTCCATCATCTCCTTTACTCGTTTGTTATAAAATGGAACTGCGAGTTTGACATCACAGGCACTATTGCATAGGTGTAAAGGAGACAGCTTCAGTCTGCCAGACCAGTATTTTACTTTATATGGATTGATTAGTATGCGTTTAAACATGGCTGAAATTTCATATACAGTATTGAGACCACCTGAAGTATTAAATTCACCTTGCCTGAAACCAACACCACTCCAAACGGTAAAAATGTCAACGAGTGATGCGAAAGGTGTGCAAGGGTGGCTGTGTGAGTGCCGGGTTCTAGCAACCAAGGCAGTCGATGCTGCTTAAGAAGGTGCGACCGAAGGTCGGGAGTTGGATAAAAAAAACTTTCAGTATGGGAAGATATTTAAAAAAAATTATCTAACTATAAATTAGAAGAAAAATTAGTAATCTCCATTTAATTCCAACTACCTTTGCTTATCTTCGACAGATACGCGTATTTCGTCTACAATGTGCAGACTTCTTCAGTGTCTCGTACTAATAACTCGACTAGTTATTAGTACGAGTTATTAGTACGAGACACTGAAGAAGTCTGCACATTGTAGACGAAATACGCGTTTCTGTCGAAGATAAGCAAAGGTAGTTGGAATTAAATGGAGATTACTAATTTTTCTTCTAATTTATAGTTACAAGTATTCCACTAAACAGCTCAAACCCTCTAGCATTCAAAAAAATTATGTTATTACTAGCTGACCCGGCAGACGTTGTCCTGCTTATAATTAAATAACTTTTTGGAAAATTGGATAATGACAAATGCGTGTATCTCCGTAAATAAGCGCATAATAGCTTAAATAGATGGTTTAAATCGTCGATTTCTTCAGAATCTAAATTATCCATCAGGAAAATTGGAGAATTAGGAATAAGCTCGAGTCACAACCTCATGGTTTTTTGATGGCATTCGATCAAGAGCAGTCTTGAACATTTGAATCAATCCATTGTGCTCACCAAGCATCGCTTGCAAATCTAGACAAAATAGTCAAAAGGTCGAAAGTAACATTTGTAAACAAAGACTTCTAGGGTATTTTTCTGGGATCTGCTTGCTCCCACGGACCAAATTGCACCAGAAATAGATACAAGGAGTTATTACCTTCCCGTTGGTAGTGGATGTAGATGTTAGTAACCTGGAATTTCCAGGAAATTTACGTTCTAAATCATTGTTTACAAATGTTACTTTCGACCCTTTGACGATTTTGTCTAGAAATGTTGTACAATGTTCCGCTTCGTGGTGGAATAAAGGGTGTCCACAATGAAATTGCCACACACAAAATTGATTCGCAAAATTCGAGTTTTCATCCGATTGCCATCAAATTTTCAGGGATTGAGAAATAACTATTAAACTTCATTTTACCATATTACTCGTATTTTATTTACAGTCCATACGCAAATGCCCGCACCTTGGCCTTAACCCCGGCCATAAGATTCTACACAACCTGTGAATCAACCGTTTTTTGCATGTAAACCCATACTTTCTTCAGTTCCTCGACTGTCTTCACTACCTTAGGTCGTTTAAGAAGGTGCTGCTTCATAATCGCCCAGTACTTCTCGATGGGGCGGAGCTCCGGAGTGTTGGGAGGGTTGAACATTTTCGGCACGAAATTGACCTTATTGTCCGCATACCACTTCAGCACGTCCTTGGAGTAGTGGCATGATGCCAAATCCGGCCAGAAGATTGTTGGGACGTTGTGGGCCTTCAGGAGAGGAAGCAGCCGCTTTTGGAGGCACTCTTTTATGTACACCTGTCCGTTCATCGTGTCCTGGGTCACGAAAGGTGCACTCCGCTTCCCGCACGTGCAGATGGCTTGCCAAACCAGGAATTTCTTCGCAAATTTGGACATCTTCTGAGTGCGGACATGCTCCGGAACGCTGAACTTATCCTTGGCCGTGAAAAACAGGTTGACGGGGATCTGTTTGAAGTCGGCCTTCACATATGTTTCGTCGTCCATGATGCAGCATTCAACTTTCGTCAGCATGTTGAGGTACAACTTCCTGGCACGGGTTGTTGTTCTGCGGACTTGTTCTGCTTCTCGTCGCGATTAGGGGCCTTTTGTACCTTGAACGTTCGAAGCCCAGCCTTAGTTTTGGCCTTCTGGACAAAACTTTGGCTTAGGTGCAGCTTCATAGCCACATCCCGAACGGAGGCGTTCGGATTTCGGTTGAAGGCCTCAACTACGCGGTTGTGATTTTTGGTGTTGTACGGAATACCTTTTTCTTCACTTCTGGGCTTCCGATCGGTGGTCAACCGTTCCTCGAACCGCTTAATCACTCGCGACACCGTGGAATTCGCAATTCCCAACGTTTTAGCGATGGAGCGATGCGAGAGATCCTTGTTCTCGTGATGAATGCGCAAGATTTTATCACGCACGAGCTGTTCGACTCCTTTTCCGCGAGTTTCGATCACAGGACTTTAGAACTTGCAGGATGTAAATAATGCACTATGAACTAAATCCACCCAAATTTTCATTAAATTCTATCCAACGGTTAAAAAGTTAGAGCAATTTCATAGTGTGGCAATTTCATCGTGGACACCCTTTAATGTTGTTGAGCCCATGAAATAAATCTGTGGAAATTTGAGATCTGCGTCCGTCGGTGACAACAATGAACCAGCTTTATACTAAAATTTAACTTGAATCTGTAACATAGACGGTTTCACAATTTCACGATTAACTTATGTTTAAGCTCTGTAAGGATTGATCCAAGAAAACTTTTAAATATTATTATATACGTTGCGCCAAACGAAGTCATTTGAAAACAACCATAATAACTCTGGGTGTTCTGCAGAAAATGTTTACAACTACTTCCTGCTCCAGAAACCAAAGAACGAAAAGGCTCAGGTGATTGATTCACTTGGAAACTTCAATGCATTACAATGAGAAAACACTACACTCATTGATCTAATGGCGACTAACATATTCGCATTGTAATCAACCAATGGTTCGTATTGAAATGCAGCATGTTGAAGATTTTGTGGAATGTAGGCTTGCCTTCGTAATCAATTAAATGATCTTCACTTCAATTCTAGACCAACAATAGACCAGAGACCATCAACATTTGTAAACAAACCAGGCCTATGACAAGGACCACTTTTTCACGTAGACAATAGCTGTGTTGTTATATTCACCAATTGCCTTTGGTGACTGAATTTGATGAGTTGCGCAGTCAGTTTTTGTATCATATCGTGCAACCGTGACACATGATTCATGAGTTTGATACACAGTTTTTGTTGCACATATAGTTGAGAGTGTGCGTGTACTGAAATAAATGTATTATTTTCGTACACACTCACACATGATAGTGTGAACTAAAGACAAAATCAAAATAAACTAGATTTGAAATCAACTTGGAGTAAATATCTCGGTAGGCTTTGCTCCAATCATATTTGAGTTTATCTTAGTTTTTTTTTCTGAATTCTATACAGTACATTTAGATTTTGAAACATATTGAAATATATTTTCTTGAGCTGATATAGTTTCGTATAGATTAAAAATTATTTTTCAAACTGTAGAACGAAAGAAAAATCTTGGAATAAATGGAATGTGTCCCACTATACATTACATCTTAATTAAGTTTGTGTTAATACTTATAAAAATCTTAAGCCCTTGCTCACGCAAAAAAATACGTAGTTATATCAATCCAAAATAGCAATCAATTCAACTAAAATTTTGGTTTAAATATGGACCAATAAAACTGATGAATTAATTCAACAAAACCTTTGAGCTGAAATAAAACTCCATGCGTTATAGAATTGAACATCGTGTTTTATTGCTCAAAACATTTTTTTTTTGTTAAACCAACTAAACGCATTTGTTGAAATAATAAAAAACGATGAAGTAATTCAAGCGAAACCATTGAATTGAAATAAATCTTAATGATTTATAGAATTGAACATCGTGTTTTATTGTTCAAAACAAAATATTTTGTTAAACCAAATAACAACTTTGGTTGAAATAATAAACATTAAAGAACTAATACAACAAAACCATTTAATTGAAATAAAACAATATGCTCTATAGAACTAAATTTCGTGTTTTATTGTTCAAAACAATTACCGCACCATATTCCTCCAGCAGAAAGGCGTTTCGGAACGCAAGAATAAGACTTTGCATGAGTTAACATCGTGTATGCGGTTGGATCATAGACTAACTCTAAGACCAGTAGGTCCCATACAAATACGATTTTTTTCTTGGCTCAGTCAGTACTAGAACATCGGTCCCAAGCTTAATAACAACAATCAATATGTAACTAGCGATTTGAAATTGGTTCACTGTTGTAGAACCCCTTGGTCCGAATTACACCTTGAAGCCAGCACCTTGTTATACATATTTGCGCCTTTGTTTTGATTTGCGCCCCTAATAATGAACTCACACGAACACACTCTCAAATATTCTGTCAAAATAACACAGCAAATCAAAACAAAGGCGCAAATATGTATAACAAGGTCCTGGCTTCAATGTGTAATTCGGACCAAGGGGTTCTACAACAGTGAACCAATTTCAAATCGCTAGTTGCATATTGATTGTTGGTTGGATGCTGGTCTCTGGAAGAAATGTTGGGGAGAGGCAATCATAACGGCAGCTTATTTGCAAAATTGCCTTTTGTTGGAAGTTGTGCGCATAATTATACGATCCTTACGCCCTGTAGTATACTTCCAACATCTGGAATACTGATTTTCCAGTTATCTGCAAAGTGAAAATAAGTCGTTGATAATTTGTTTTAAAAATTATAATTGATTATATTTCAACTTACATTAGATTAGCAGAGGCAGCCACTTGCCATGTCGGCAGCATTGAAACACTTTTGAACAATAACAATATGGCGCTAAAAAATGTGCGCTCATAAGAATGTTTTGCTAAATGATAAATTAACCATTTTAGTTATTATTTAAAGTAATATCACACAGCGGTGATTACTTTAAATAATATTATTGGTTTGATTTCAATTAAATTTTGAATTGATTTGGAAGTCTTTAATGAATTGAAACAAATAAAAACCTTGTACTGAAAAGAATCAAATAATTTTGTTGATTAAAAACAGAGTGATTTCTTGGAGTGATAAAATATTTTGTTAAAACAATAAATTAAACATTTGCGTTAAACGATAAATGTGGTTGTTATTAATCAAATATTATTCAAATTAAGGAGTGATTTTGTGTTCATTCCTCCATTTCTAGTACACATCTTGTAACTCTTCGTTCGTATAAACACTGATATGCACCTGTAAAATATGATAGTTATGAATCTCACAACCGATTCAATAATAAATCAATAAAAACAACTAACCTTGATAGTTTTAACACAGAGAACAGACATCCAAATTAGAATATTTTTCTCAAAAAAACTTGTGTAAGGATTCAAATTAAAATACGTTAAAACACTATTGCCATCTCTCGGGCTGTGGCCACTTGCGATTTTTAATCGAACATGAGTAAGATTCGTTGACCGTGCGGTGAAAAAACTGAACTGCCAAAAAAATTTAGTTGATGAATAAGATTTCAAGCTGGTCAATGGGTGGCGATGCCAGCGCCGCCACGCTATTGCCAGTTCATTACGATTATGAAATGGCCGTAAAATTTCTTACACAGTTTTTGAATTTGACTTGGATGTCTGTTCTCTGTGGTTTTAAGTATAATCATTGGATCACAGCAAGAATAACAACGATAACAGCAACGCATAGCATAAAACATAATTTTTACTGAGAGCAACATAATTCACTTCAATCCACTTCACCGGTATTTTGCTAACCACCACCCAATGGTACATTGGTCGAAGAAAATCCATCTGGCCGCGTACACTCTCCGTCTCTCTTAAATTGCTTAGATTTTCTACAAAAAATTGCTAACATCAACCATTTTGAGTAATATAATAAATAAAAACGTAACGTAAATTAATAAATAAAAATTACTAACAACTGCAAAAACGCACTATTTCAAGCACATCACTTTTTTCTCCATCAGCTTGTTTTTGGTCTTATTAGAACTGTCAAAATACACTTTTGCCTTCTTCCTTTTGCTCCACTCAACAGCTCACCGTGATCCACCTTACGGTGGATTGATGAGCTGCATGGTGGTTGCATGTGAGCTTTTATCGTGTTGCGTGACATCGCTGTGACATTTCCTGGCAAACTCATCAAAAAGCGACTGGTGAGAAAAACAACAGCACTAATATCTCAGCAAGCTCAGCTGTCAAAATGATGTCACATTTGTAAGTTGTGTCTGTTGTTGCTCGTTTAAGTTTTGTCTATTGTTGCTTGTTTCCGTTGTGCACGTCATACAAAGATCGCTTTCGGTGGTGTTTCACAGCAAAACAAACAACCAAAACAAATGATTAGACTTCTATTTGACAGCTGACAGCGGGTCCAAATCAATTTGGGCACAGGACATCCTGTCTACTGTAAATTACTGCTATTGATATAGGCTTATCTATGGTCTGAAACAAACACTTCTGAGCCTTTTTTTCTCGCAAGCCACGGACTACACACGCAACTCCTTAGCACCATCGCACAGTCTGCAAAATCTGCAAATTTCAGATGCTACAAGCATTATGTTAGCACTGCATCAGCATTTTGAATGCTATCTGCTGTAAAGTTGCATTTCAAATGCTATTTAAATGCTTGTAGCCTGTACTTAGCATGTCGAATGCAAAATAGCTTTAATGAAGCATTAACATAGCATTGCAGTAAAGCAGCCGTATATTGGGCCAAAAGTGGCATTTATGTTGCATTTAAGGTGACTTAAATGCTTGATAGACTGCCGTAAAAACGCTTTGGAACTGCTTATTGGTTACCTGGGAATCGAAGCTGTAATCGGACTTATTTCAAATCCGCTGGTATTTGTACATGAACTGATGTTTTTCTATAGGAAAAAAAAACGCCAATAAATCGATTGCCACTAATTTCATCCTGTGCAGAGCATTGGAGCGGTCTATTTTGCCCCATTCCACCCTAATTCGGTGTGTTCGTTCAGTTTTACTCCGATAACTACAATTGCTGCCAGAAGTTTTCGTTTGAAAAGGGACATATCTTATGTGAAAAACTCTCAAAAATCGATGGTGTCAGTTTCATGCTGTGCAGGGTCGAAAAATAGTTTAATTCGCCCCATTTTACCCTAAAAGTGTGTTTTCAGTTTTACTCTGATAACTACAATTGCCGCTATATATTTTTGCTTGAAAAGAATATATTCTTATGTGAAAACTCTAGGAATCGAATGGTGCTGTTTTCATGTTGTGCCGGGGTCGAGAAATTGTCTATTTCGGCCCCATTTCACCCTAAACATGTGTTTTCAGTGTTTACTCCGATAACTGTTTTACTGCCGCCACTTTTTTTTCTTGCACCAGTTTCATGCTGTGCCATCTAGTAGGTTTAATCAAAGCAACTCTATATTTCTTTGTTCTCTAAGTGAATTTTCATAAACAACTGTCATTTGACCCAAATTCAAGTTCGAAAGTGCAGCAAAAATTTTTCTTATCAAAAGTTGACTAGTGAGATTGTGAAAATTTACTTAAATTCAATCGCAAGAAGCAGCGAGTAGTGCAGCCTGATAGCGAGAGGTGTAGGCTGTGAGTCAACTGTGTTTAAAGATGTGACGAATTGGGAGAAACAGTTTACTCCGACGTCTAGGTAAATGCGCACGGAAAGGAACGTTTCTGCGAGAGAAACAACGACTGGCTAAATAAAACATTTGAGGTACGGGTTCTGAGTGGAAACATACGTATAAAGCTGTAGGTGTACTAGATTATGGCAATACTTGAAAGGTGTACCAGTTATTTGGCCTATGGAAATTAACTAGAGTATGGCCATTACTAGCGCCATTGCGTAATGGTGCGAAGTGGTACACTTGCCATGACTCGTACACCTACCCGATCTTGACAGAAACATAGGTATCACATAACATTTTTATAGACGTCAATTGATCAGCGATCTACGAAGTCATCTGATGACCTAACAACTCCTCAAAAGCCTGGCATTCGTGGTCTGAAACGTCGATGTTTTGAAGATCTGACTGAAAGTACCAAAGATAAATACAGCAAACGGCTGGCAAAAAACGAACCTATTGAAAAACTACTGCGTTCCGCAGAGAAACTGGCGCATTGTGGTTTGCTGACGAATATGGCCAATATTCTGCGTGGCCTGAGAACTTCTGGTGAGAATTACGCTAAGCTGATTTTGCAAGTCACCGGAAAACCGGAGCTGAACGCTTCCGTTGAAAAGTCTTTGCTTCTAAAAACACGTGTCGGTTCGAGCAAACGGAAGTACATCCCAAGTAACCATGAAGCTCTATATAGATACATCAATTATGCATTATATTACGATATAAGTTTTTGGTATAAAGCAATCTAATCTTAATTGCGTCCTTAAAGTAGAACTTAAGTCGAAAAGGGCCCCACCCTGTCAAATTAAAGCTAGCGCACATGCTTTATTGAAGCCAGAAAATAAGTATATTTAGGGCATAGTTACTTTTTCAGCAGTTGAATTACTGCTTCTACTGAAATGTTTTATTTCATTTTAAAAAGCATATATAGAGCTTGGGGTATTTTGGAAAAAGAAAATATATTTAATTTTCTTCTAGATGAATTCATTTTTTCTGTTACGTTTTATTGTGGGATATTATTTTATTTTATTTTATGGCATCTGCGCGTAACAATGATGGGATATATTTTAATAAGCTCAAATGTGTTTCCTACATCGGGATTCGAACCAAGGCTTCTCACGACTAATCGATGAATGCCGGTTGTGTTAACGCTCTTAGCCATAAGAGCAATGGAATTTTATAAGACAACTGCATAATATTAAAGAAGCACACCCCAAACATACCCTCCTTGTCGTTCTATAAGAACATATTTCATGCAGCTAATTTGAGATTTTTCTTGCTAAACACGCCATTGAGACTGCGATACCCTAACCTTTAATCAGTGCAAACCTCAACCCGATACGAGCTACAAATGAAATCATACCCACCGCCGTGCATCACACAACAAGCCGACACAATTTTGATGCCCGGTGCAGGATGAAACTAAGTATGAGTATGAGAATAAAGATTGAAAAAACAGCTCCGTCCTCTGAATATAAACAACCAGAAAAACCCTTGACTCCCCATAATGCATCCATACTTTTTGCTGAAATTTTCAGAATCAAACTTTCTGGTTAAGAAGAATGAAGGTGACGATTCTGAATCTGACAGGCAGCTCAGCTCGAGCATATGTTTTTCATTTCCAAAGTGAAATTGGAAAACGTCATCCAGATGATATTGCACCAATGCTACTTTTTAGCTAGCAATGAAGCATTTATTGAGACAATGCATTAATGGATCACTTAATGCGTATTTAACGTTAAGCTGTTTGTAGAAATATAGTAATGCATCATAACATGTTTAATGTATAGGTAATGCTACATAGCATGGGAGTTGTTGAAAAAATGTGATATGGTATTACTGTTGCTGATAGTCAGTCGAATTAGTGTTATGATATAATGCTTGTGGTTACTTGGGATAGCTGTACAAAAGTTTGCGAAACAAATGCATGGAGTAAAGTTGTTGTCCACTTGGAAAAATATCATGGATCATCGAACAACAATAATTCCGAAGATTTCACGTCCAACGAAAGTTGATGGAGCTTTATCAGTCAAGGTTGCTTTACGTGACATGGTACGCAGTGATACTACTAGAATATTGGAGTTGGATGAAGTGGCAGAACGGATGTCTGCATTGACGGCTACTTCGGATGGGGAAATAGTCGACTGCATACTGTATATTTCCGCCGGAGTAGGGTTCGCGCACTACAACCAGAACTCAATCCTGAAGCAAGATGATTCGCTGCTTTCGGAGCATGCTATGCCGTTGATGTTGGTAGCTGGAAATGACCAAAAGCTGTGGATCAATCCGAATACACAGTCGGACACCTTTTGTCATGCAAGATCGAAGACCTGGGCGAAAAAAACTGAAGAACGCACTAAGATGATGTATAGAGCACTCTATAGTGAGGTTGAGGAGATAAACAGTCGACCTATCGTTATCGATTCATTGGTATATATGTCTACACGAAATATTTAAGAACATTTCATTAACTTTCATTGAATTTCATTTTTTTGTTTCATGAATTAGCAGAACGGAAAAGTCCACGTTAAAGTTAGTGCATTCTATGCCATGGTCGATGGAAAAGCGGCCAATTCTATCGTGGACAACCAAAACACACACGTCTGTCCTTTGTGTGTTCCTGGTGCTGATCTGCAAGTTGGGCCTTCCTTCTTCCATTCACGGCTGAATGTTGTAGAGTGGCTGATTCGCGTTGCGGCACAGAAAAAGGTCGGTAAACAGGGAGACAAATACCTTGCTCAGTCGAATCCACTTGCGAGAGGAAAAGTTCGCGAAATCTCTGATACGTTAGGAGGAGCATTTAAAATGAACATTAACCGTCCAAAGATTGGAGGCAGCGGCAGTAGTAACAATGGAAACATGGCTCGTCGTCTCTTGAGTGATCCATACACTTTTGCTCAGATCTTGGAAATTGACAAAGAATTTGTGGAGAAAATTCGACTGATTAGCTGTTTGGCACTGTCGTCGAACATTTTAGATGCACAAAAGGTTAAAGATCTCTACAACGACATAAAGAATCTTGTGACTAAAGAATTTGAGTTTGTGACACATCTTCCTCCATCTCTTCACAAGTATAGTCATATGCCGGAATTGATTGAGCGATTAGTAAGTATACAAACAAAAACTGAAAACATTTTAAAGGGTGATACGGTCAAAATTTGGTCAAGGGAAAACGCGTGTAAATAGGTGAAATCGTTTATTTAAAAAATCAAATTAAATTTCTTTTTCAATTAGTATAAAATTCAGGAAAAATATTCAGTTAGGCTTCCGCTTTTCCAAATCCGAATTGCCGGGCCTTACGCTTGACCCCTGCCATCAGATTTTGTACAGCCACCTTGTCCACCTTCTTCGCCGCAGAAAGCCAGTTTGCCTTGAACTGCTGCTCGTCCTTAGCAGTTTTTTTTTGTCTTCTTTAGGTTCCGCTTGACAATAGCCCAGTATTTCTCAATTGGGCGGAGCTCTGGCATGTTGGGAGGGTTCTTGTTCTTGGGAACCACCTGCACGTTGTTGGCGGCGTACCACTCCATGGCCTTTTTACCGTAATGGCAAGATGCCAAAACAGTACGGAACAACCGTGTTTCTTCAGGAAAGGCAGCAGACGTTTATTCAAACACTCTTTCACGCAAATTTCTTGGTTGACAGTCCCGGAAGCTATGAAAATGCTGCTTTTCAAGCCACAGGTACAGATGGCTTGCCAAACCAGATATTTCTTTGCGAACTTTGACAGTTTCGTGTGCTTGAAAATATCTGCTACCTTTCCCTTCCTTTTGCCGTATAAAACTCCTGTCCCGGAAGCTGCTTGTAGTCGGCTTTGACGTAGGTTTCGTCGTCCATGACCACGCAGTCAAACTTCGTCAGCATCGTCGTGTACAGCCTCCGGGATCGCGCTTTGGCCGTCGTATTTTGTTTATCATCGCGATTTGGAGTCACTACCTTCTTGTAAGTCGATAGTCCGGCTCGTTGTTTGGCTCGATGCACGGTTGTAGACGATACACCCAGCTTATTTGCGGCATCTCGGAGAGATAGGTTAGGGTTTCGCTTGAAACTACCGGCAACTCTCTTTGTCGTCTCAGCGGCTTCCGGTTTTCGATTTCCCCCCGATCCAGACTTCCTGGCTGTCGACAAACGTTCCCCAAATACTTTAATTACATTTGTAACGGTTGATTTGGCAACTTTTAGCGATTTTGCCAACTTTGCGTGCGACTAGCTCGGATTTTCGCGATGCGCGAGCAAAATTTTGATACGCTGCTCTTCTTGCTTGGACGGCATTTTGACAACTGAAGAGTGAATTCCAAAATCAAAATAGGAGCAACATTCTACACACACACACCTTCAAAATGAGGGTTGTTCAGGTTTTTTAAATGCAAAATTGAAAGAAATACGTCAAGTTGATATTGACCAAATTTTGACCGCATCGCCCTTTAGAAGTGGTAGTTTACTTGAGCGCGTTTGCATTTTGAAGAAATTTACGGAAGAGACCATTTTTTACGTTTGCAACATTGGCCCTCATGAAAATTCTCTAATATTTTATCTTCTTGATTTTCCTTATTCTCATTCTGTTTCGATCTTCAATTAACGTTGGCATAGCCATATTTCTGCATTACCCAAGTTACCACGAGGCTATAATAGCATGCACATATATAGCATATGCATTACGTCTAGTGCATCATTGAAGTTGGAATAAAGCTGAAAAGGGCCCTACTAAGATCGAACTAAAGCTATTTCTTATGTAATGCCATAAGACATTGCTAAAGTAGCATTATTGCATTGGTAATGCATCACTTCATTTTCAAGCTAATCTAACGCTTCATTACTTGACAACAGTTGAATTGATGCGATCCCGCATTACCGATGTTGATTTTGGGTTGAATAAGTGCAATGATATAATGCTTATGGTTTCTTAGGTAGTCCATTGGCCATCCGTTTTGGTTTTCATCGTCACTCTTGTCGCCACTAAATCATCATTCCCAAGAAGTGTGTGTGTGTGTGTGTCAAGGCCTTATGCAAATCAAATCATAATAGTGGATTCATTATGTTTCATAAGACAAAAGTTATGACTTTTTTCATCAGTGTTTACTTGTTTACTAAGTGTTAACTTCGTGAATGATAAAAATTATTTCTTATCTCAGAGTCTCAGAGTGTACTTTTCATCAAATTGGAAATGATTTAAAAAAATATTATTTTGTAATTGTGCTTCCAAAGAATATCCTACCCTGTCGTGAGAAGACTTTGGCGCAAAATTCGCATCACCCCTCGCCGAATGTTTTCCAATAAGAAAATAGCGGCTCACTCAGTTCGGTGAAACATCACACACACACCACTTCACCTCCGAAAAATCACGCGTTTTTGACAGTTCCTTCGTTGCTGCGGTTTCGTTCATCATTCTTTTCCACTGCCCTGTCATCGGCTCCGAAATCGTCGCACGCAGTAATTCACAGAGATCGTGACCGATTTATTCGTCAAATCCACCCGTTCCAACCGTTCCGGTTCCCGTTCAATAAGTGACCCGCTGATTTCGAACTCGTTCATTTTCTTCTTTTGTTGTGGCATCCGGGTTTTACAATGGCAGCCTGTACGGAAGTCTTGAAGCGGGAATTCCCCTCAATCGACGGAGAACTATTGACCTACGTGAAAGGTGAGTTGGGTTAGTTGGATTTATCGGGAGTTTCTTTTTTTTACGGTTTTCGATTACAGACGTTCTCCAGAGCGGAGCGGACGAGTTTGAGGATGGCGAGGAAGTGTACGAAGCGATCGGAGCGATTCTGCATGAAGTGTCACAGGAGAAGAGCGAAGACGACATCCGGCAGATCTGCGAGATCTTCTTGGACCTGCTAAAACCACGGACTGCGGATTCCGGCGGTGGAGGTGGCGGAGGGCGTGCTAAGATTTTGGGGGCTCCAATTCATTTGAAGGCAGTAGCAGCCTCGCAGGATGCGGTGCAGGAGGACATTCAGAGTATTTGGGTTGTTTCGAGGGACGACAGCTTGAAGGTGGATTCCAAGAAGTTGGAGAAAGCGGAGGCCAAACGGCAACAGAAGCTGGAGAAGCGTGAGCAAACGAAGACGACCATCAGTGCTGCGCCTCCGGTGCTTCAGATGGCCACAGCCTCGCAGGTTATTAGCAAGAAAGATAATAAGATGGAAGCCAAGGGGACGAACCGTTCGATGGACATCCGGATTGAGAATTTCGACGTTTCCTTTGGAGACAAGGTGCTGCTGCAGAATGCTGATTTGCTGCTAGCGGTTGGCCGTCGTTACGGATTTGTAGGCCGGAATGGACTGGGAAAGACAACGCTGTTGAAGATGATTTCCGGCAAGCAGCTGCAGATTCCAAGCCACATCACGATATTGCACGTCGAGCAGGAAGTCGTTGGCGATGACACCTTGGCATTGGATAGTGTCCTGGAAGTGGACACGGTTCGGACGGAATTGTTGCGCAAAGAAAAAGAACTGAATGCTCAGGTTAATGCCGGATCCACCGATCCCGAGCTAAGCCACGAACTGTCGGAAGTTTACATGCAACTTCAGCACATAGAAGCGGAGAAAGCCCCAGCACGTGCCTCAATTATTTTGAATGGTCTCGGTTTTACCAAGGAGATGCAAGCTCGCGCCACCCGGACATTCTCCGGTGGTTGGCGAATGCGTTTGGCCTCAGCCAGAGCGCTGTTCTCCAGCCGGATCTTCTGTTGCTCGATGAACCGACGAACATGTTGGACATCAAGGCCATCATCTGGCTTGAGAACTACCTCCAAACGTGGCCGACGACGTTGCTGGTCGTTTCCCACGACCGGAACTTCCTTGATACGGTTCCTACGGACATTCTGTATCTACACTCGCAACGGATCGACAACTACAAGGGCAACTACGAACAGTTCGACAAGACCCGGACGGAGAAACACAAAGCTCAGAGGAGAGAGTACGAAGCTCAGCTAGCTCATCGCAATCACGTGCAGGAATTCATCGATCGGTTCCGATACAACGCCAACCGCGCTGCCAGCGTGCAGTCCAAGATCAAGATGTTGGAGAAGCTGTAAGTTGGTGTTGTTTCCTTGTTGAGGTAAGAGCGAAATTCATCGTTTTCCGTTTGATTTCAGACCGGAGCTGAAGCCAGTGGAGAAGGAAATCGAAGTGACGATCAAGTTCCCGGAGGTAGAGCCACTGAACCCACCGGTGCTGCAGATGAACGAAGTCCAGTTCAAGTATTCGGACGACAAGGTCATATTCAAGTTGGTCAATCTGAGCGCGAATCTCGACTCCAGGATCTGTATTGTAAGTTATTTCCCTTCGAACAGGAATTCTGATTGTTCCGCTAATCTTATTGTCCTACCCAGGTCGGTGAGAACGGTGCCGGTAAGACCACGCTGCTGAAGATTGTCATGGGCTTGCTGCAACCCACGGGAGGTCTCGTCCATCCGCATCGTGGCCTCCGGATCGGTTACTTCTCCCAGCATCACGTCGACCAGTTGGACATGAACGTCAACTGCGTGGAACTGCTCCAGAATGCCTACCCGGGGAAACCGATCGAAGAGTACCGCCGGATTTTGGGCAGTTTTGGCGTGTCCGGTGATCTTGCCACGCAGGTGGTGGCCTCCCTTTCCGGAGGGCAAAAGTCCCGCGTGGCACTGGCCAAGATGTGCATGGGTCGACCGAACTTCCTCGTGCTGGACGAACCGACCAATCACTTGGACATCGAAACGATAGAAGCTCTCGGCAAGGCGATCAACAAGTACACGGTAAGATCCGGCCGAATTCCGTCCTTCCGGGAGCATTTACTGACGAGTGGCGATTTTCGTTTCAGGGTGGCGTTATTCTGGTTTCCCACGACGAGCGGCTGATTCGGATGATCTGCAAAGAGCTGTGGGTGTGCGGCGAGGGAACGGTCAAGAGCGTCGAGGGAGGATTCGACGAGTATAGAAAAATTGTTGAACGCGAGCTGGAAGCCGCTGCCTCGTAGAGGAACTGTTTCCAAGGCAAACGGAAATTATCATTATTATTACTATTATGATTATGATTACCTAATGATACACACATAAGGACATATTATTCTTACGCTTTATAACTTGTATACACGAGGACAACGTAGAACAAAAGTTGGAAAACGAAATAATGAATACCCAGCAAAGCGATTCAGCAAAGGTGGAGGTTTTCAGCTTACTCTTGATGTGAATATCCTGAAGGTAGTTCACGAAACAATGGGCTTTCAGTTTGTTTTCGGGGGTCTGAGGGTCTTTTTTTTTTTGTTTTTAGACGGGATGTAAAATCTGCAACCAGACACCTGAAGAACTCGGGGTGTGGGGATGAGGGTGTCAACTCCTCGACCCACTAAAACCCCACCCGTGCCTTAAGCCCTGGACCCTCCCCGAAACCACCTTTCGCTATTACTTCGGGGAGGGGGCTATTGTGCTTGTTGAGCACCCACTATGTCTAACTACTTAGGGCTTTAGTAGTTAGGTGGTCCCTGCGACCTGCCTTTGATCGTTTCGCCATTTTTGATGGAGATCGAGGACGATCTGGGAGACTGCTACGCATACCGCGTTCCAGATCTCCCGGTCCTGGCACATCCTCTGGACCAAATCATCCGGAGTCGTGTCGTGACCGCTTACGGCAATCATGCCGGATCTCAACTCCCTCACACTCGCTGCATGCGGAGGACAGTGCATGCCCATATTTGTTCAGGTATTGTCTAAAACAGCCGTGACCAAATGTGGTGATTGTTTGTTAGGCCATGGTTGTGGCGAGCAGAATGTATTGCTCCAGACCGTCCAAAAGTTCGAAGAGGAGATGAAGATTTCTTCTCTATCTGATTCGATTAATGGCGTTCGGGAGCACTTAGCTGCTCAAATAAACAACGCATTAGTTACCGGCATGGATTTATTGGGGAACAATTTGAATAGTACCTTAGAGAAGGTAATTTTTGAACTTAATAAATCAGTGGGTAAAGAATTGGAGACTATGAAATGTTCATTTTTTGAATTAAATTCGATCAATAAGGTAGCTGCAATAAATGTAAAGCAAGGTACATCAAGTACGGCATCGGAGCCGAGCCGGAATCCCAGAGGCAAAAAGCGTCGAGTTCAGGAAGACGTTAGCGAGACGTCGAATGATGTTTTTATTGAAAGTATTAGTTTCGCGGATGTAGTAAAGAGTGTGAGCATGTGAATGAATTCAAGGAAGTTACTCGTAAGGCTCGTCCGGTCATTGTGATCAAACCAAAAGAGTCCAATCAGAACAGCGATGACACTCGCAAGTTTTTATATAGTAAACTGGATCCAAAAACACACAAGATCCGTAACTTTAGAAACGGGAAAGATGGCTCTATTATTGCTGAGTGTGCAACAGGATGCAACGTTAATGTTGTGAAAGATGGCATTATAAGCGATTTGGGAGAAAATTATTACGCTGTTGTTCCCTCATCGGTGCCAAGACTTAAAGTGATGGGCATGAGTGAGAAGTTTTCCTCCGATGATTTCATTGGGATTTTAAGATCAAAATGAAGACATAGCGATTAATGAAGTTAAAGTGATAAGAATGTATGAAAATCCACGCTTCAAGTACAATAAGTTTAACACGGTAATTGAAGTTGATAAAAACACCTATGATTGTTTATTAACCGCGAAACACGTTAATATTAAATTTGATTGGTGTCGTGTTGATTCAAGTTTTGAGATGTTTCATATGTGGAGAATTTGGACATATGAGCATGGATTGTAAAAATAATGTAGCATGCTCTAAGTGTAGTGAAAGTCACACGACATCTGAATGCACATCAACTGCTTAGAAATGTATCAATTGTAAAAAAAAAACGAATAACGAACGTAAAACGAACTTGGACGTAAACCACGGCGGGTTTAGTTATAAATGTGAAATTTTCAAGCGATTATATGAACGAAAAAAAAACAGCCTGCATTTCAATGAATAGCAGCCAAGTTTCAGTAGCAATGTGAGTAATTTCGATATTTTGTACTTCAATATTGCCGGGTTGTCTACAAACTACGTAGAATTGCGTCAACTTGTAGAGAAAAAATGTCCATATTTAGTCTTTTTACCAGAAACGTATATTGTTGACATGCATGCATTTGATCAATATAGTATTCCGGGATATAATGTGGCTGCTTGTTTATCACATTCTAGACACACTGGCGGTGTTGCTATTTATGCTAAAGAATCAGTTCAGTTCAAGCTTCAATTGAACGAAGTTTGTG
The DNA here is from genome assembly GCA_034211315.2 of Aedes japonicus. NCBI lineage: Eukaryota > Metazoa > Arthropoda > Insecta > Diptera > Culicidae > Aedes > Aedes japonicus. The sequence continues at coordinate 19,490 of JASCZW010014474.1, forward strand.
ACGGCAATTGGTTTTTAAGCATTGCAGTTGTTCGAGGCATGCAGATTGGTAATTATGGTGTATTGTATCATTCTCCCAGTTCTAGTGACCACCGTTTTATTGAAATTTTGGAAAACTGGTATGAGATTTTTGTAGATTCTAGTAAACTAAACGTGCTTGCTGGTGATTTTAATATAAATTATTGTGACATTAATAATTCGAATCATTTGAAACGATTAGCAGATTTCTTTAATTTAAAACAATTGGTTAATGAATATACGCGTATTTCCAGACACAGTAAAACTTTGATTGACCATGTGTACTGTAATTTTGATTCTGTTTGTGCTATTATAAACTCTGACTTGAAGGTAACGGATCATAAAACCATTATTATTAACGTTGAAGATAATAGTAGTAGTGACAGTGATTATGTGAAATTGAAATGTTGGAAAAAGTATTCGAAACAAGCTATTTCAAGACTTATCGAAAGAAGTGTGGATTTTCAGACAAATACCGGTTCTCTAGATCAAAAATCAGCTCTTTTAACAGACGTATTAAAAACATGTACCAATAAACTAGTCGAAAATAAATTTGTTTTAGTAAAGAACTCGAACAGCTGGTACAGTTTGGATCTTGTGCGTCTTAAACGTAAAAGAGACAAGCTGTACAAGAAATGGCGTAGAACTAATATGCATATCTTTTTAAATAAGTACAAAGACGCGCGTAACAAATATTCGCAATGCGTTAAACAAACTCGTTGTGAATATATTCAGAGGAAAATTGATTTGCATCAAAACAACAGCAAAGATTTATGGAAAATTTTGAAATTTTTGTTAAAACGTAGTAATTGCAAACCGCGATCCATAACCTTCAATGGCACATTAGAACAGTCAGAGGACATGATTGCATGTAGATTTAATGAATATTTCGTCGATAGTATTTTGCCAATCAATCAATCCATTGGTACCTTGTAGACGAGTCAGACGAAATAAAACAGCCGATTATTATTAACTGTAGTTTTGAAAGTTTTCACCCAATAGCGTTAGAGGATCTTAAATCTATTTGCTTTTCTTTGAACAAAACGGCTGGAGTGGATAACGTAACTACAAGAGTAGTACAAGATTGCTTTAATGTCATCGGAAACAACCTGCTGGACCTTATTAATGAATCGCTGCAAACTGGGCACGTGCCACAAGTTTGGAAAGAATCTTTAGTTATTCCCATTCAAAAAGTCGCTGGAACAATTAAAGCCGAAGAGTTTCGTCCTATTAACATGTTGCACACTATAGAAAAAAATTTGGAACTTGTTGTAAAAGGCCAGCTGTTAACGTATTTAAATAGTAATAATTTGATTGCGCCGGAACAATCGGGATATCGCGAACGTCACTCTTGTGAAGCAGCGTTAAATTTAGTTTTAGCAAAATGGAAAGAAAATGTAGAGCATAAAGATACGATTGTTGCTGTTTTTTTGGATCTGAAACGCGCTTTTGAAACGATTTCTCGGCCCTTATTGTTAGAAACAATGAAGCGCTTTGGATTTTCAGGTTCTACATACAGATGGTTCGAAAGCTATTTGTCTGACAGAACTCAACGGACGGCTTTTAATGATTCTGTGTCGAGCCCTGTGGAGAACAGCCTTGGCGTACCACAAGGGAGTGTATTAGGGCCCATTTTATTCATTCTATATATTAATGACATGCGACGAGTCTTGCGATTTTGTGATATCTTTTTGCTGATGATACCGTGTTGTTCATTGCAGCTAAAAGCCTCGAGGAGGCCGTTTCACATTTGAATGCAGATTTACGTTCTCTAAGTAGATGGTTAAAGTACAAGCAACTGAAATTGAACATAAGTAAAACTAAATTCATGGTAATTTCGCGGAATCGAGTTAACGAAGACGTCTCTGTTTAAATTGATGATGTGACAATTGATCGCGTTCGTGAGATTAAATATCTTGGCGTGATTATTGATGATAGATTAAAACTTGACTCTCACATTGACGATGTCATCAAGAAAATAGCCAAGAAATACGGTATTCTCTGCCGATTGAAAAACGATTTAACTATTGCAAGTAAAATACAATTGTACAAATCTATCATCTCTCCTCACATTGAATTTTGCCCTTCCATTTTGTTTTTAGCTAATCAAACACAAATATCGAGATTACAGCGTTTGCAAAATAAGATAATGCGTTTGATCTTGAGATGTAACAGGTTCACTTCCTCCTCTTTTTTGTTAGATGCCCTACAGTGGCTATCGGTGAAGCAGAGAGTTGTGTATTTGACAATGGTGTTCATTTTTAAAGTAATAAACGGTTTACTGCCTCGATATTTGTGTAATCGAATTGAAAGAGGAAGTGATATTCATAGATATAACACTAGAAATGCGGATGATGTTAGAACACCATATTTTTTGTACGGAGCTTCACAAAATTCGTTGTTTTTTAAAGGTATAAATGTTTTCAATGCGATGCCTATACACATCAAACGTGCAGCAACATTAACAGATTTTAAGAGACAATGTATTTCACACATCAAAGCTGCCTTTTGAACAGCTACTCTGTTAACTTTTTTACTCTTGACTAATTTTGTATCTTGACGATGTTATTACAACGGATATTTTTGTATGGTTTATTGTTAAATGTTTTATATTTGTCATGGGGCACAAACAAACTATATTTTTCGCCTCGATGATGATGATGGATTTAAAGTTTTTATTTTGTTATTTTAATTTAAAGTAGTCTTCATTTTGTGTGTAGTCTTCAAAAGTTTGAGCCTCGCGCGCGGTATACAGGTATAAAGGACTTCTTTTGAATTTACAAAAAAATATTGGCCTTTGATGCTTGAGAAGATGCCATGAAATAGTAGTGGGTTGTCTGGCTGATTGTCGGGGAATTCTTTGTCAGTTCTGTTGTGGTTGATAGTAAAGTTTGAAAAGTTTGACTAGGGCCGGTCCAGGATTTTTCGGTTTGGAAATTTTCTTGATTTCCCTGTTTGGGGATATCCTTGGTCAGCTCAAAACTAAGGTGGCAGTTCCATTCGTGTTGGAACCTCAGCTCTGTAGCGGGCAAGATCGGATATTGGCTTGTATTTTGATAATGTCCTTATACAGAATTCTGTGATTTGAATTGTAATAGAATTTTCTGATCGCTGGGTTTATTTGCGAACATTTGTGGTTGACATCAATAGCTTTTCACAATTATATCGCTGTAAAGCAAATGAACAGTTTTGGAAGAAGTTTATATCTGTAGATACAATCAGTTCGTTTTTGGTTTTGCATAACTGGTTGAATTGTTTTTAAATAAATTATCTAATAGATAAATCGTCTAGCTCAAACCTTTGTAGGGGTAAGTGGCGGGACCATCATCATCAT